>VZTO01001404.1:49559-69082 GCA_013400615.1 Syrrhaptes paradoxus
CACATGGAAAATAAGGAGGTGATTGGTGACAGCCATCATGGCTTCACTAAGGGCAAATCATGCCTGACAATTTGGTGAAAAGTGTGCACTTGCAGACCAGAAAGCCAACCGTGTCCATGCATCACAAGGAGCATTAGCAGGAGGTCAAGACAGGTGATTCTCCCCTTCTATCTGCTCTTGTAAAACCCCACCTGGAGTACTGTGTTCAGATGTGAGGCCCCCAAAATAAAAAATACCTGGATGTATTGGAGAGAGTCCAGAGGAGAGCCACGAAATTAGTCAGAGGGCTGGAGTACCTCCACTATGAGGACAGGCTGAAGGAGTTGGGGTTGTTCAGCCTGGAGAAGAGAAGGTTCCGGGGAGACCCTATAGCAGCCTTCCAGTACCTAAATGTTGCCTACAGGAAAGCTGGAGAAGGACTTTTTAGAAGGGCATGTAGAAATAGGATAAGGGCAATGGTTTTATGATGAAAAAGGGTAGATTTAGGTTCAATATTAAAAATAATATTTGCCTGTAAGGATGGTGAAGCAATGGAACAGGTTACCCTAAGAAGTTGTGGATGCCCCACCCCTAGAGGAGTTCAAGGCCAGGTTGGATGAAGCTTTGAGCAACCTAGTGTATTTGGAAAGTGTTCCTGCCCATGGCAGGGGGATTTGAACTACATGATCTTTAAGGTCCCTTTCAACCCAAACTATTCTATGATTCCATGATTTTCTGATTCTACATTTACATTACATTTACATTACATTTACACAGACATATATGCATTTGCATGTGCATCTGCCCTGATATTTCTGTTTTCTTAAAAAATACAACAAAGTATTTTATTGTGAAGTAAAAACATATTTTCATATAAAAGGTAACAAAAAAATCTTTGTTTTAAAAATAAATCTCTTTTTAAGTTATCATTTTTGAATATTTGTTTGAACTATCAGGAAGAAGTAACATCAGGGAATACAGAAAATGAGAATCCTTACTGCATAGGCAACATGACATTTGTTTTCATTCTAAATAACGATTGAAAATGGGGAAGTTTCCCAAAGATTATTCTCTGAAACATTTCATTTCCCTCCTTCCAATGAAAGCTAAGTCTTTCACTACAGCAGTTTCTGAACTGAAATGATCATTTTGGTTGTTTGTTTGGCTGCTTAAACTTAAGTAAAAATAGTTTTAGCTTCACTTATCGTTACACTCTTCTTCTCCAATAGATTGGTATTTCCCCAACATTTATTCTCCCATGAAGCCTGCAGCCCGTACTGCTGCCCCTGGTGCAGGCTTCTCAGCCAAACTCATCCCCCGGGATTCATCACATCAGCCAAGCACAAGGGAAGAGGGAGCCACCTGGCAAAGGATGCGGCCAGACCTGCATCAGGAAGATGAGTCACCCAAACCACAAGTGACCTGCAGTTCAGATGAGAAGAAATTCTGTGTCAACTCAGAAGGGATGTTGTGATTAAGTTTGAGGAAAAAAAAAAAGTTTTGTTTGATTCTAAACATCCTCCACTGCAGTATTTTAGTTTTTCAACAGAGAATAAGTTGGGCAAAATCATTAATTGCCTGAAGTAATTCTGAACGATGTGGAAAGCATGCAGTCTCTTTAGGCAATACTGGACAGAAAGTTCCCATATCAGTTTTAGCTATTTTTTTTTTTTAAAGGAGGATTAATCAAGTTTTCCTTTTGCTGTTTGCCATTTTTCAGTTGGCCCACAGAGTACTCTCAGCATCTTCCCTTACCTCTTCAAAGATATTTTTGTGGATACATTTCCAAGGCTGGTATGTTAGTTTCATTTACTTTTATACTAAAAGGAGTAATACTTAAAAGAAACCTGCATTGCAGGTGCTATGCAAGTGTATTGAACAAAAAACCTGATGGTTTGTAGCCGTAAGGAAGATCGTGATCACAGGGTGCTACATGAAAGGCATGTGTCATTGAAATGCTGAAACAAGATGTTTTAAGAAGTTTAGCATGTGTCTCTGTGTACACGTGGGAGGAGAGGACACTGTGTGTAACAGCAAGTGTGTAGACAATTAATGGATGATGATAATACAAGAGGAAAAACCCACAAATTGTTACTCAGTACCCTCAGGCTTACACAGAAAACCGATAGAAGCAGATTGCATGGGGTAAACGGAAGAAAGATTAGTGTGCATGAAGGAATAATTGAAAGCTGCATTCATGTGAGTGTATTGGTTTTAATTATTCATTGGCAGAAAACCTGTAGATAAAACACCCGCTAATCTTTAATCTGACAAACCTTCAGGCCCGTTAAGACATATTGAGGATTTAAAGAGGATTAATAAAGAGGTAGACAGAATTGAGAAGGATGTGTAAGTTAACCTCAGTGTTCATTAGCGATATAAATTGTGCAGAGATTTCATAAACTGGACTAAATAATTCAGTTTTATTTAGCTGGTACTGCTGGATATTTTAGAGTGACACAGAATAGTAATAACAGACATTCCGAACTACCAAAAGGCTTTAACAATAATTCCTCTGTTATCTTCAGTGGTTATGGTTCCATTGAAGAAATGGGACAAATTCTTAGTTTGAAATCTTTCTTGAGAAGGATTCCACATGACGAATCTTCTAAGTTTTAATAAAAGTTACAATATCAGTGATTTTCATCATGATAAATCCGATCTTGTCAAATGAACATCCAAATCTCCTAAAGATTAAAAATGAAGTAAATAAGCAAGCAGATATGAAAGGAAAAAAGAAAGAAAGAAAAATAAGTTGGATTTTCTTAAGAGTTTTGGATATTTAGTTTAAAAACATTATTCTTTTTTTTTTTCCTCCCAGGTCAGATATTTTTCCTGGTTCAAATGACAAGGCACATCTAAGTTATCCCCACTTAATATTTGAAAGGTACAAGTAGGATGTTTCACCGTTGAGAAAATTGAAAAGAAATGTGACCTATTTGTATCAAGTGGTGGACAAGGCTCATCCTGATCTGAATATGCTTTCTCTGAATTATTCCCCCAGATACTTTTATGGTAGTCTAATGAGTCAAAATTTGAACAAAGTCCTGTGGTTTTGCAAAGTGTTAGAAAGAATCTTTAACTCCAACGGCCAAAACATCTCCCAGATTGTGACCATCCCAGTTTAACAGCCCTTCTGGCTGCTAGTGCTGCCAGAGGAGCACAAAACAACCGGAATAAGGATCTGTCTGGGTGTCTGATTCTGCGAGGACCTGGTTAAATCTCTTCAACTTGCAACTCCTTTCAAGTCTTCTGAAGTTTGCAATCATTAGCATACAAATAATTAAAGCACCGATACCATCTTAGGCTTTAAAAACTCTTTTGACTTTTGTCTGTCATGCAGTGCTTCAGGTGTATCACATAATATTCCCTGGAGCTAGCAAAAGGTATGACTGACATGACTTACATTTGTCAGTCTGCAGAATACAGATTAGCAAAACAGATGTGCAGAGCCTGGGACAAATCTCATTGTGATGAATTTTACTACCAGCAGAAAGAAATATACATCTTTCTATGATTAAACTCAGCAGGAAGAGTCACAATAAATTGTGTTAACTCAAGCGTGACCTTATGAAGTCTTAATACAAATCAAACAAATTTAGAAATGATTTTTCATGGTTAGGCGTGCTAAATACAGAATGGACAGAAATGCAGGAAGAAAGACAGAAAGAACATTACAATGACCCATATACAATGTCAACATTTGTATTCACCAAATTTATTAAAGAAGTATATGGAAGTGATTCTGTTTGTTTATATAAATAATTCTAGGGATCTTTTCCTGTTGAGCCAATGACACTGGAAATACTTTAATCTGCACTCTTTCACAGCTTGGAGACTTCTAACTTCTCAGTTAAGCGATAAAGCTAAACAGGAAAAGGTAGAGAAGGTGTGAAATGGCACAAATACTACATTTTTCTCTGACGCTGTTTGTTAGGGTTGCAACATTCCTGTTTTCTGCTGTGCATTCCTGACAGACTGCTGCTGTAGGCATGGAAGATAAAGAACATGCATCCTGGCACATTTTACATATGATGCAGATACTCAGGTATCCAGCAGGAAAGGAAGAAAATAAATAGGCAAACCCAGAAATCATTTTTCAAACCCCTGAAACTTCATTGCAAGAAAAAAATATTACTTTCTGAATCCAAACAGGTACAAAAGCCGATGTAAAGCAAGAACAAAAAATTTAAAATAATATATTAAAATTTATTAGAATAGTAAATATTTGGTATGTCTTGGACAGGTATAACACTAAATGGCTGTCAATTTAGTGACCAGTCTAATGGGGAATTTAACTTCATATGCAGCAGAACAGAAAGATGAAAGGTCTGACCACACACTCACAGCACAGTATTAGTTGTGTCTTCTTTTTTGCTTCCCCTATGCAAAAACAGATGCAAAGACAAATCTCACAAAAAGGAAAAACTGGGCATTAGTCTGCAAAGTATCTCGTGTTTTATTGAACTGGAGTGCTAAGTGCTCACAAAACCTACAGAATGGAATCCAGAGGATTATGTTTGGTTTGGGCTTTGCAAACCCTTATTGACATTTCTCATGTTGATAGTCTTGTTCATATTGCTGGGCTGTATAGCTGTCATAAATTACATCTGTGTTGCTTAATGTTAAGTGAAGCATCAAAAGGCTCTTCAGATGTGGAATTGCATTTATTTGAATCTCTGGCATGTGCATTTTTTTGTGTTGCTATGAGAAATTTCTTTTTCTTTCTTACTTCCTTAGTACTTATGATATGTACAAGAAATTGTGTCTTGGTTTGGAAAAAGTATTCCATAGCTATTGAATTGCAGTTTTCCTTTAAAGTTTTAAGCTATATAGGACTTCTGTCATACTCACTACTTAGAAAGCTTGCCTTTCTGAGTACTGACATTAAGCAAAGAAACTGAGGGACAGCATACTCTACTTCAGATCACCTCTGAAAATACTTTAGAGTCTTGTATCTCTGTATTTTTGAAAAATACTGTGGCATTACAGCCCTGCTGGAAATCATGAATGTAAATTATTTCATATTAAAAAAAGCAATATATTATTTAGTATATTTTCAAATAGCTTACTTCAAAGCAGAGAATATTAATAAACATCAAGGAATCTAAAGCAGTGGGGGTGGGGGAATGCAAGGAAGAGTTATGCCTTCAGCTGAAATATAATTTTATTTCTCTGCAGCTAACTAGTCTGCCAATGAAACACCAGGGCATTGCTGCCTCCCAGTCAGTAGCAAATGTGCAAAGCTTGATTGAATTATGATTCAAGAGTATAGGGAACATAGTCCTAAAATAAAAACTATGAACAACAGGAACACCCTTGTCCTGATCCTGCGTTTTGCCAGTTATTCAGTGGAGGTAAACTTGCAGCACATGTTCCTCATATTGCACCAAAATAAAAATTGATAATTAAAGGTTTTGTCTTTAGGTCCTAATTTGACAACACAAACCACATCTTGAACAATAATTTGTTTTGAAATTTGGTGGGAAATGTATTGCTGGTCTTTGATGTGTAACTTTTTAAATGCAATATATGAGGAATCAATGGCCAAGTGTTAGTTAGGCAGGCAATCTCTCTGCAATCTGTTTACATATTATTTTTTTTCCTCCTCTGCAGCATTGCACCTCTTCATAGCTCTTCACCTTATCATTTCTCAATTCTGATTTCCAAGATTTCACTTTCCTCAGTGACCTCACAACCAAACCGCTGATCTTTCATATGTGTGTCTTCTCTTTTCTGATGCAAGGGCTTCACAAGCTGTATCCTGTCACAAAATGTCACTTTTAAATTGATCTTTTTCAATCAGCTTTTCAAATGGGTCAGTTGCAACACTCACAACCTGTTAGCCTGATCTTGTACCCCATCAAACACCAGCTTCATCTCCTCTGCAAAGTTTTAAGTGCTCTCATCATGTGGTTTATTATTTTCAGAAGAAATATGAAATTGCAGCAGGAACCAGCAGAGTCAGACTGAGATAATCAACCCAAAAATGTTTCCAGAGTGGGACTGAAGAGAGCTTGTAGCTCACGTCTGTGAAATGTGATTCCACCCTATACCAAACTCTTTTTCATATGAACATAAGATACCAAAAGTCTGGCCTTCTACATTTTCACTCTTCCGTCCCAGCCAACTCCTTGTCAGTTTTCATAAACTTTCTTACAGTTCTCCATTTATTGGATTAGTCTTTTTGCAGTCTCTTACCAGCCTACTGCTCTGCAATTACCACACAGCCCAGCCAAAACCATGGCGTGACCGCACACCCCTCTACAAGCGAGGTGAGGAGCAGTGCCTGTGTTGGTCTGCTCCAGCAGTTAGTGTTTTCCTGAGGAAGACCTTTGGTGTCTGCTGTCTGTGTGCCGGCTCTGACCGCTGTGGTAAGAGGATGCTGTTCATCACTGTGACAGGACATTCCTTCTGCCAGCAATGTCACCTGGCTCTGGAAAGGAAACCATGGGGTTGTCAGGAGCTGAGGCGTTGCAGTTATCCAGATCTAGCAGAACTGGTAAAAATATTGCACTGGCTGGAAATTTTGTAAGAGTTCCTTCATAAGGAGAATACAATAGAGTGATGTCAATCAGCGAGCACAAAGCCTGTAGCTGTCCTCAGATCCCATCTTAAAACTCAATTAAGCCAAAAAAACAAAGAGGTAGTTCTGTTATTTTTGCATGAAAAGTAAAGGGAAAAATGTTCTAAGGGAAAATATGTCCTACCCTTGGCTGTGCTGAGCAGCTTAATTATCTTGTGAGTGGGATTGTTCCCTTCAGACTGGTCACTGCCCTGCTATTGCCTCAGCTGGGGTCACAGCTTCCAAAACCAAGCATGAGGAAGCACTGGGTCGCTACAGCATTTGGGGCAACAGCTTAGAAATTGCTGTGAATTGTCCCCTTACAAATTGTTCCGCACGCATTGGATGGCGAGATGAAGTCCTTACATATTTTGCTTTCACAGACATAAAAAGTCTTGCAACGTTAATGAAAAAGCTGCAGTAAGAAGTTTTGTTGGGAGACCTCTTCCTTGAATGAATAAATACTTCAGTGTCTGAATACTGACTTGTCAGGAAAGACTTGGAGAACTGTTGCTGAGTTCATGTAGTACTTGTTCTAATAATACAGTAATATATTGGAAATGCACAGCGGTTTTTATTAATTCAGAGCTTACCAAATTTCAGAAATACAAATTCCCCTTCAAACACGAAATTCAACTGTTCAGGATTCTCTAGGAAAACAAAGATTTTTCTGAGCAACAGTTGTTGGTTTTTTTTATTATTATTATTTTCACATTGTAGAACACTGACAGAAGGCTTCAATAATAAGAAACTAAATATATTTTAGTCCAAAATACAGTAGCCTTCTGTGAAAGATAATTTTGTGTTGGACAGCTTTAGAATGAGTGTTCTAAATCACTGTTGGCCCTAAAATGAGATGCCCCACTTTCTCTTTGGTCTCTTGTGAACTCATTAAGACAGCAAAATTGGTTTTAGAGAACAATTCCGATGACTTGTAGATTACGTTGGATTTTGTGCACTCACTGCTCCGGAGAAAAAAATGACAAAAAGCTTTAAAATGACATTGCAAACAAGGTACAATGTAATGCTTCCTTTTGTTTAGTTTGCCAAATTTCTAAGGCTATATTATCATTTCCAAAGTCATTGAACCCTCTTTGATAACAGCTTTTAATATTGTGGACCTTGGTATCACAGAAATTACTTGGCCATACCTAATGAGGAATGTGTTGTGTTAAAAGAAAATTTTAAAAAGAGAAAAAAAAAATCAAGAAAATTGAATTGCTTTGGGGATCGGAGCCAGAGGATCAACGTAAACATTTTGTAGATGTTTTAGGTATAGGTCACTGTTAATACAATAATAAAGTATTTTGAGATATTTTTTATCTTTAAGCCTAATGGCGTCAAAATTATGTATATAAAGAACATGTGAAATAAAACATACTTTAGTACAAGACTGAAGTCTGTAGAAGGTAGCTTTACACAATATAGTATTATTTTAAATATTTTTGTATAAAAATCCTGACAACCTTTGCTGTCCAAGTAAAACCAACTGCAAATCTGGCTGCCTAAATAAACTAATGCAGATGGTAAATATTTTCACTGAGAGCAAAAATGGTCAAGCAATCCATAACTTCCTCTTCATTTGGGAATCCTGTCCTCTTGATTCATAGAATCATAACCTCATAATCCAGCAGGATTTTCCTGTATTGAGAAATGCAATGATAAACCCAAAGCAGAATCCTGTCAGACGATCTGGGGGAAATTTAAAGGAGAGTATCTGTGACTTGCCCTCAGACTACTCCCCCCTGCAGAAATATGCAGAGTAGCTCCTGGGAGATCTGTTAGTTCTCAGAGCCATGTACCCTTGACCTCCTCTCCTAAATGTGAGGTGCAATCTGGCAGAGCAGTAGTCTGATTTATCTTTAAGGAATTATTTTTCCAGTCTTTCTGGGAATAGAATTGCTTATTAAATTTCAGTGAATAAGAATATGCAGGAACATTCTGAAAAAGACAGTAGGGCTTACTCTCCTTGTAACCAAAGTCATTCCTGTGGCCAAAATGGCAGACAAACAAAAAAGACAGGGTAGTTTCTTTTTTACTCTCCTTTTCCTTCTGTTACGTAGACTTCAGGTAGTTTTTCTTTTTTTTTTTTTCTTTATTTTTGTCATTTATGCCTGAATTCTTGTCAGAATGGTCCATGTACTATGAAACTTGTCTAGAGTTGAAAGAAATCTACAGTATAACCCTAAAAGCTCTGGACCACTCTGTAGGACTTTCTGCAGCTTTCATGGTCTGTGGTCATCTTTTTCAGGTTTAGTAGTCTGCAGATTTCAAGAGGATTCTAGCAAAGAGAAACCATTTCACTCTATATGTCCCTATTTTAAATTCTTTGAACTCCTAAGTGTTCATCAATGGCAGGATTTCAGAGTTAAGAAGAGAAAACTTACATCATCCAGTGGGTATTTCTTCCTAAACCTTGTATGAATTCAAAACCCTTCATGGGTATGGCTAATGAATGACAATGAACAGAAGACATCTCTGGGAGCTCTGGCTATAGCTGAGTAACCTTTATCTACTGCCAAAATACAGATTAATAAACCAGACCATAGACAAACACTGGTGGGAAAGGTCTCACTTTTGCTACAGTCACAAAGGAGACACGAAGGTAATCTTTTGTTGACACAGAATTGTCAAATTTCAAACACCTGGGAATTGGTTAAAGCATTAACCATGAGTAAAGAGCTACATAAAAACCTGTTAAAACTGTAATCCAGTATTTGTCTCTGTAAATCCTGTGATATCAAAATGGAAATAGCTCTTATCAAGCTCATCATAAAGAAAAATTTCCAGTTCCCTCTCACAAGCTGGTGAAATAATAGAAAAAGATACTAATTTAATTGTTATAAGCAGTTTTCACATTGAGAATAATTACAGATGTTTACACTATTCCTGAGAGAAATTAGTTTCTTAGGCAAAGTAAGTTGAGGTAATAAAACTATTCCTTGAGTGACAGGTGTGAATAGCTTTATCCACAACTACTCTGAAAAGCTGGGTACAGACAATTGTCTCTGTTGTGAGGAAATTCAAACATTCAGTTTTGTTTCTGCTTGTTTCAGGGTTCAGCCTTTCTTTGGCTTCACTGGCAGATGCTCCTCAACCCTTTTTGGTCTAAGGAGGCTGTACCTGTGAGGCATTCCAGTTCAGGGGAGGAGCTGGACATAGCCTGCTGCAACCCAGGAGATCTCAATGGGTCTCACTTAGAGTCACTATTTATAGGGTCTAGATAATTTTCTTTGTCAGGTACTTTTCCATTTCATCCCCACTTGGATGATGTAATACATTGGTGTGTTTCACTAGGTATCAAAGTGTATCACCCCACTTCAGGCTCTGACCCTGAGACAGAAGTACTAGGTTGTCAGGAGGCAATTGACTGTTAGTATTGTTGCCAGTAGTGGGGAAAGCAGAAGTCAGGTACATTAACGGGGTTCCTTAATTCTTGAATTCACTGCCATAATGCAGAAAGCAAGAGCAATACATTGAGGGGGAACCTCAATGCTCGGGTTCACCACCATAATGGAAAGCAGGAGCCAGGCATGCCAAGGAGGTGCCTTGATGCCTAGTTCACTGTTTTCATGATCCATTCCTGACTCACCCTGGGTTGGTATACGACCCAGGAGGGGAAGGATTACACTAAGCACCAAGTGACTCGGGGTCTGGGGAAGCGTTGCACCACCAATAAGACTCACGAAGTTTATAAACTTTTTTCAATGATTTGAGGTTTCCTAGCATTCTTTAAACACTTATTGGGAGAGAGATGGATGAACTGAAAAAAAAGAGTTAAATCTAGAGATGTAACAAAAAAAGTATCTTTTTAGCTTTTCTTTACTTATCCGTGATAAATGAATAAAACGTATTGTAGTTGTACGAACCAGTAATTATAAATATGACTGTAGCAATCCCATCAAATGAGTTACGTTGAGAATTGCACTAAAAGTAGGTTTATAATTTATTTTTCACACTTTAACGATTTAACTCAGAATTTAAATTTCAGGCAGTGCTTTTTCAGTGAATATGTGATTGTCCATAACAGACTTGCTGAAGAGGAAACAGCAAAGGGCTATATTATTTTCAAAATCTTCTCTAAGATATTATTGAGTTACTCAGCACAAGCACACAAAAAAATCTGGTCTACAGACTTCTGTAAATGCATGAATATACACACTTCTCAAAAAAATTCACACATACCACAAAATGTAGAAGTTTTTTCCTGAACAGAAATGAGTTGTTTCTGTTTGTCATTATTTCAGTTCAACAAAAGCACAGCAGTGGAACAAGTAAGCAGCTCCTGTGTTTTTGAGACTGATATTTTTTCTTATGTGACTCTTTGTGATTCCACTCTGTCCCATCATCTTGTTGCCAAAAAAAGTCCTTGCCAACAACCTGCCTGCTCCAATCATCAAGTATATGTCATAGTTTTTGCACAATGTAAAAAAAAAAAAAAATATAGTACAGTCTGTAGAATGGATATTTGTNTCATCTTTTTCAGGTTTAGTAGTCTGCAGATTTCAAGAGGATTCTAGCAAAGAGAAACCATTTCACTCTATATGTCCCTATTTTAAATTCTTTGAATTCCTAAGTGTTCATCAATGGCAGGATTTCAGAGTTAAGAAGAGAAAACTTACATCATCCAGTGGGTATTTCTTCCTAAACCTTGTATGAATTCAAAACCCTTCATGGGTATGGCTAATGAATGACAATGAACAGAAGACATCTCTGGGAGCTCTGGCTATAGCTGAGTAACCTTTATCTACTGCCAAAATACAGATTAATAAACCAGACCATAGACAAACACTGGTGGGAAAGGTCTCACTTTTGCTACAGTCACAAAGGAGACACGAAGGTAATCTTTTGTTGACACAGAATTGTCAAATTTCAAACACCTGGGAATTGGTTAAAGCATTAACCATGAGTAAAGAGCTACATAAAAACCTGTTAAAACTGTAATCCAGTATTTGTCTCTGTAAATCCTGTGATATCAAAATGGAAATAGCTCTTATCAAGCTCATCATAAAGAAAAATTTCCAGTTCCCTCTCACAAGCTGGTGAAATAATAGAAAAAGATACTAATTTAATTGTTATAAGCAGTTTTCACATTGAGAATAATTACAGATGTTTACACTATTCCTGAGAGAAATTAGTTTCTTAGGCAAAGTAAGTTGAGGTAATAAAACTATTCCTTGAGTGACAGGTGTGAATAGCTTTATCCACAACTACTCTGAAAAGCTGGG
This sequence comes from Syrrhaptes paradoxus, assembly GCA_013400615.1. NCBI lineage: Eukaryota > Metazoa > Chordata > Aves > Pterocliformes > Pteroclidae > Syrrhaptes > Syrrhaptes paradoxus. Next base: position 61,332 of record VZTO01001404.1, read on the forward strand.
TACAGACAATTGTCTCTGTTGTGAGGAAATTCAAACATTCAGTTTTGTTTCTGCTTGTTTCAGGGTTCAGCCTTTCTTTGGCTTCACTGGCAGATGCTCCTCAACCCTTTTTGGTCTAAGGAGGCTGTACCTGTGAGGCATTCCAGTTCAGGGGAGGAGCTGGACATAGCCTGCTGCAACCCAGGAGATCTCAATGGGTCTCACTTAGAGTCACGAGCCAGGCATGCCAAGGAGGTGCCTTGATGCCTAGTTCACTGTTTTCATGATCCATTCCTGACTCACCCTGGGTTGGTATACGACCCAGGAGGGGAAGGATTACACTAAGCACCAAGTGACTCGGGGTCTGGGGAAGCGTTGCACCACCAATAAGACTCACGAAGTTTATAAACTTTTTTCAATGATTTGAGGTTTCCTAGCATTCTTTAAACACTTATTGGGAGAGAGATGGATGAACTGAAAAAAAAGAGTTAAATCTAGAGATGTAACAAAAAAAGTATCTTTTTAGCTTTTCTTTACTTATCCGTGATAAATGAATAAAACGTATTGTAGTTGTATGAACCAGTAATTATAAATATGACTGTAGCAATCCCATCAAATGAGTTACGTTGAGAATTGCACTAAAAGTAGGTTTATAATTTATTTTTCACACTTTAACGATTTAACTCAGAATTTAAATTTCAGGCAGTGCTTTTTCAGTGAATATGTGATTGTCCATAACAGACTTGCTGAAGAGGAAACAGCAAAGGGCTATATTATTTTCAAAATCTTCTCTAAGATATTATTGAGTTACTCAGCACAAGCACACAAAAAAATCTGGTCTACAGACTTCTGTAAATGCATGAATATACACACTTCTCAAAAAAAATTCACACGTACCACAAAATGCAGAAGTTTTTTCCTGAACAGAAATGAGTTGTTTCTGTTTGTCATTATTTCAGTTCAACAAAAGCACAGCAGTGGAACAAGTAAGTGGCTCCTGTGTTTTTGAGACTGATATTTTTTCTTATGTGACTCTTTGTGATTCCACTCTGTCCCATCATCTTGTTGCCAAAAAAAGTCCTTGCCAACAACCTGCCTGCTCCAATCATCAAGTATATATCATAGTTTTTGCACAATGTAAAAAAAAAAAAAAATATAGTACAGTCCATGTCTGTAGAATGGATATTTACCTCCTCATCAGGCAGGATAGATGGTACCTTTGTAGGGAAGGTACCTTTATAACCTTTGCTTCTTGGACAATGTGGGACAGAAATTGTAAACCAATTCCCTCCTCTGTCAAAAGGAAAAAAAAGAAATAGGGTTTTCTTGGTGGCAGAAAAGGAGAGGAATGCTGCAGACAAAGTCAAGCAGCACATTGCATTGATATTTGATTACAAAGGTAGCTGCTGCTTCTAATTTAGTTTGTGGTTTGCTAGAAAGCAATCTGAGTCAAGGGATCTTCAGAAAATTTGCAGTCTGAACTCTGCCTCCTAGAGAAATAATGTATGAAGGAGGATGTCTGGATGAGATAAGAGCTGGCAATACTCTGTCCCCTGTTAATTACCATAATCATACAGGAAACTCCCACTCAGTCTTCTGTCCAGCCAGTTTCCCAGGACTTTTCTGCTATCTGTCTTTGTTCTCTGTTAACTTCTTTCATACTCAAGCCACCCATTCTTTAAGGCTTGTTACATATGTGAATTCCTCAACACTAGAAAATAGCACAATGCTTTAGTTACAAGCCCTTGTTTTCCTAAAATACACTTAAGTCTAGCATATCCCTGCATATAACAAGGGCTTAAGGAAAGGGCTATCAAGGACCCATGATACTAGTTGGCGATTTATCCATATGAAGAGAGGAGCCTGTGGATATGAGGTTAGTGAATAACACTGCGGAGAGGTGAGCTACTCCATGGTGCTGCCACATGCCAGGTCCTGCCCCCAGTGTGGCAGGGATGGACAAGGGACGGGACTGAGTCCACCCTGTCACTGTAGTTGTCTGTGTTTTTCTTTTCAGAGATTATAGTGATAGGAAATCAATTGAGCAGTTTTGAGTTAAAACCACAGAGGAAGTGGGGCTTGTCCTCCACATGTCTGGGTTTGTTGATTTGGTTTTTTTGCTGTGTTTTGTTTTTTTCCGACAAAAACTGAAATGCCGAAAGCAATATTATGACTCACTCTAATTTGTGCAAACCACAGTCATGCAGGCACTGGTCTAGAGAGGTCAGTCCTCAATGTTCCTTTGGAAATGACCTTTTAGAGGTTCAACAGTGCACCAGCCATGTGGAGAAACAAGTATTACATCCTCCCATATGGTCATACAGAGACACACATGGCTGTTCCCTTGCAGGGTGAAACTCACTTCTGTGATTACACAAAGAAGAGATTGTAGTCAGCCTTATCTCAAGCCAAACTAGATCTAGTGAATAAATTGTCAGAGACTAATATGCAAATAATATTTCTCAAAGAACCCCTTAAACCTCTATTTCCCTTTAGATGAGATAGATAGGTAGTTCTCATACTCAGAAAATGCAAGTCAGTGCATACAAGCTTCATGGTTCATTGGGTTTCTATATCATGGTATTTAAAGAGTCCTCTGAAGCAAAATTTTCCTTTGTGTAGTTTGTTTATGGATTAGCCATACCCAGATATTCAGGTCAAGCATAAATGAGATGGGTGTTGCTATTCCATTATTTTCACTAGCGTTTTAGGAAGTGCTTCATTCTGTCCTTCAAGCCCAAGGGAGTAGATATTAGATATTGAAAGCATAGATTTTTCATGGCAAAGCAAAAATTTCATTTCCCCAAAAGGAGGCACCTTCAACCACATTCACTTATTTCATTTAGACAATCAGTTTTCCATGACAGATGTTATAGTAATTAAATAAAAACTGTAGGACCACATTTTCATACAAATTTAAAATAAATTTGAGTTCTTTAATGATCTTTACATTGTCATAGGTTTACAGTTGTGTAATACTCACTTTACACAGCTACAATCATGTACAAAAATAAGTAAAAATTTGGAGTGATTCTACAAAAGTTTAGCAGTATAGTGTAGATGACGCGGAGTCCTTCGAGTGAAAAAAATGAAATAATATTCGAATAAGTTTTCTGTCTTTTCCTTTCATATACTCTTTGACCACAGGCAGTTTTCTTTATCCTCTAGGTACCTCATGCTTCTTCTCTTTTACGTAAAAATGATATGTCTATCTCAAAAACAGTTGAGAAGTTGACTAGTCCCTAATATAGTTTGAGAACTTCTGAAGATAGATACCTTGCATTTATGTGTATTACACTTGGTATTTTGTTAATTGCTAACCTTCATCATTGATAGCTTCTGTTTCTGGAGTGTGTTTCAGCATCCTCAAAAACAATATCTCATGGACTGAAATATCATTTTCAGCAATACCACAAAGAAGATGGTGGCTTTTCTGGAGACTGTGATCGGTACAATGAATGACTGTTAGCATTTCCCCATGAGTGTATATCATACCATGGCAAATAAGAGAGTAATAGCAGTCTCCCAATTGTCAGATGATCTACCCAAAGTTCACTGTTCTCTGAATATCTGCAGACACATGCAACAGAACACTACCAATCTCTACAGCAGGTATAAAGTCACTACACAGGTCACTTTATTTAATGAGAAAAGTGAAAGTCATGGTTGAGTGCTTGAAAAATAAAGAGCCTTCAAAGAGACGTATCTGCATTTGTAGAGCATATCACTACTCTCAAGCCAACTCTTCATATCAATGTCATTTTTTTGAGTATTGAGCCAACATTGTCACTCCTTGTCACCAGTTATGGATGAAGAAGTACAAGATAAAATATTTAAAATGATGGAAACATTTCAGCTTTTAACAAGCATGAAACCTGTACTTCTAGATCCATATGGAAAATTTGCCTATGTTTGATATGATGATTTTACCATGTCACTGGTGCTGACAGCTTAAATAGGCTTGCCATGAGACTGCCTGACAGACACAATTGACAAGTCATTTGTCTGAAAGCTAAGGACAGAATCTTATGGATTAATACATATAATTTTACAACATAAATGTATCAGAAATATAATTCATAAAAAGAAAACCCTCCATCACAAAACTTACGCATCTGGCTAGCCAAGGAGAAAGTCATTAGTACATATGATTATCCCCAGTCAGACCAAACATAACCCATAAATTTTATTTCCTTGCCTTCTCTATTCAAATATCCAAAAAATGTGTGGTTTATTTCCTGGGTGCCTGCTTAACCATGTGATACATACCAAAATATACTACAGAGATCCCAAATACTCGTGACCTGAACACTAATATAAAGTTCCATCCTGTTTTTCTACAACATCTGTAAGGCCATATATATATACCTATCACGTTATTCTTTTGTCCAGATTGTCTGCTGTAAAACAGATTCTCTTTTTCTTTTTATCTGTGTATGGACTTGGCACAATTCAAAACACCCCTGAGAAAAAGTTTACAATACCTAGCAATACCTAGGTACTACCTAGCATTTATTTGTTACTGAAATAATGTTTTACACCCATAGATATCAAAACACATTGCACTTTGTCCAATATTATAATTTTATAAACATGAAAACTGAGTTCTTGAGATTATAAAATAATTCTCCAAGGTACCTTGTGATTTTATGGTACATTCACAAATGAATGTATGCATTCTTAGTTCCTGTAAATTACCCTACATACTTGACTTCATGTATACTTTGCAAACACACTGTAACTCATGACACTTATTTTAGCTTGTGAGCTGACCACAGATTTTCATACCTGATAGTTAATAGTGCTTTAGGAAGCACTCAACAAATCCTTAGTTTAAAAATCTTACAGACATTGCCTCTACTCTTAGTTTTCCATGAAATTAACTTTTGGTCATTTTCAGTCTTGCTTAAAGCAAGTCTGAGCAGCTTTACTCCTTTTATGCTAGATAACTCTTGAAAGTCAAAAGGATATTATGGATACAAACAAAATGAATAAACGGAATTTCATTTATAATTCTCTTTTATTCAGCATGTTTTGTCATCACTGATTTGAGATCCAAAATCCATAAAGTGTGAGAGTGTATCTGTTCTATGAGATTGAGTCATTTCTCGTTTAGCTCCAAAGTACTCAGCTTCCTGTCATCTACACATCGTGCAAGTAGGTTCATATGCAGACATCAGTCTCAGCTAAATCAGATCATTCCCTTAGCAAGAAAACCTGGATAAAAACTAAGTACTTTGCTCCAAAATCTGCTTCCAGGAATCGGTAGAGAGAAGAGCAGTTTTGTACTAGTCAGCCTAGATGCATGTACTGAGAATTTCACATTCACAGAGCAGTGAGTTAGTCTAGGCTCCTTAAACAAACCATCAACCTTGACAGTGCTGCCACAGGGCACATCAGTGGGAAATTATCTTCCTGAAAAGGAAAAAAAATTAGAAAACTTAAATAACAAGTTTTTCAAACTGTAAAATCAGATTAAAATATAATTTTTATTATGTCAGTTAAAATACACTGTCTTGGTAATTTTTAAAAGGGTTTCCCTTTAAGTTTTCTCTTTATTTTATTTGGAGTTTTTGGATGAATTAAGTTTAATTCATTAATTACATTTTTAAAAATAGTTTGTTGGAAAAAATTATAACATTTCATTTAGAAAATATAGATGGAAGTATTTTGTCACAATCTTCAGAAGTTTTTTTTTGTTCAAAATATGACATTTGTTGAAAGCAATATTTATTTTTGTGTGCAAGCACAAAATGCTTAAACAAATTTCAAGCAACANAGCTTTGCCAAAATAGTTAATGAAGAAGATAATGTTTTTTTTTGATGATTATTAACACACTGAAAATCTTTCAGTCTCTGTTTCTCCACACTATCAATGAAGTATTTGAGAGGTCTGCCTTGGGGAAAATCAAGCTCAAATTTATTTAAATTCATTACCTGTCTTCTTTGGAAACCTTTAAAGGGTTTGCAGACTAACAACCTGGAAGCTGTTGCTTTGTCTATCCCGTTCCTCAGAGGTCTATGACGAATCCACAAGGTGGCATTATGTAATACAATTTTTCATCATTCTTTGATAGCTCGTCATTCTGTAACTTCTTGGTTTAAGTTAGTGATTGATTGCCTTGGATTGCAGTGTTATACGGATTTGGCCTAGTGGACAGTCTCACAGCTGCTAAATATGTTTTTCGTTTCAATAGGCCATAAAATATTAAAAACCTGTACCTAATTCTAGAAGTATTATCTATGCTAAGAGCAATATATCTGATTAAATATTTTTAAAAAAAACAATGTATTATTTTCCAAGGCTCAATGGATTCCCATTGTCATCTGTTGAAATTACTCAATGGGTTTGAAACAGTATTGCATAAAACCCTATAGAAATATTAAATGTGAGTATACAAACTACAACCAAGGCAAAACTCACTTTTTTAGAAAGTCAGATAATTTCATTAACTCATTAAAAAAATTGTACGGACACATTTGAAATATGAATGTGCTTAAGAGGCAACAACTTCCTTGCTTTACTTTCTTTCCCCCAACTTGCACAATATTTTGTTACTGAGCTTTCATGTCACCCAAATCCACATATCTTGACAGAAGGACTAAAAAATTATTTTCAAGTCACTGTTAGCTCAAAATTGAAGAGCCATCCTTGCCCCTGTCTCTCAAAGACTGTTGATCACCAAAGTGTTTCTGGCTTTGATTTAAAACAAATATTGAGGAATGATCTGATCCTGACCTGTTCTCTATTATGAAATGAGCAAACTTCTATAACTTCACTTACTGTTGTGGAAACTTACTTACTTACTTACTCTATGAAATTTAATGGGAAAATTTATGACAAAAAGTGCCTTTTCAGATGGTACCAGAAAGTTGAAAACTTGTCAAAAAACAAAACAAAGAAAAAAAAATCACAGTTAGTTACTAAGATGTTCCAGAAAAGTTTTGGACTGAAAAAAAAAAAATGTCTGGTAAGCTCTAATTTATCTGAGAGGTTTCCCTGCTAAGTATGTTTTTCTCGTGAAAAACAACAAAAGAAAAAATAAAATTATATTTAGTGTTTTACTGCCAAACCAAAGTAAGAATGCACTATTGTCTGTTGCCTGTGGCAGTTCTTAGCATGTCAATGCCAAGCATTGAAGTCACGAATTAAGCCTTAAAAAAAAAAAGTTTGAAAAATCACAAGATACATCAAAACAATATAAATTTATTTTCAAATTCTTCAGTAGGATTTTGACAGTGAGAAATATTCCACAAACAAAAATTAAAAAAAAAAATAAGTGAAAGACCATTTTGCATAATCTCAAGAAAGACACATTCAAGAAAAACTTCTAATGCTGCTGAACAGCAGTGCAAGAACTATCACTGGTGGCAGGTAAATGCCACAGGGTCCAAATTCCAAGCCTAATTCTGGTCTGTCAGTACTAAGTAAGCTCTGAGTCTACCATTATTTTTTTGTTCGTGCCAATCCTTTGTACAGGTATACAAGGTGAAGCTAACATACTTTCAAAAGGCCTACCTAAAAGTGTATTAATTTCCGTAACAAACGGGCGAGTATCTGGACCTTGGACACCAAAGAGACATAATAATATAATAATTTAATACAGAAATTCTATAATTCAGAATCATATGATCCTTAATATAGCTCTGATGAATCTAACCTACCTTCATTAGTCCTACTCTGAGCAGAGGGCTGACTCGCCAAGGCCGGTTCCAAACTCAGTTCCATGATGCAATGATTTATACTAGTGAAGTAATAACAATTGCTCTTT
>VZTO01001405.1:8916-32864 GCA_013400615.1 Syrrhaptes paradoxus
TAAAATAATCTTTGCAAACATGTTGTAGACATACCCTATCTAAAAGTGAATTGTAAAAAAAAAAAAAAAAAAGATGCAGAGCAAAAACCTGGTCTGATATAATTCCTGAACTACTGGATGTCAAAAATTGAATGTTGTGTAAACAACAAGGCAAACTTTTCTTCTCCCTGTCTGCCTTGTCTCCTAAGGCTGCAAGCAAGAAGACTATCTCATTACATACACTGGGGATTCTAGGCAGAATAGTACCTTTTTTCTTTCTTTTTTTTTCACCATCACTAGTGACTTTTCCTGCCATCAGTATGTTGGCTAGTAATCGCTGACTGAAGCTTTTCATTATTAAAATACATATGCCTGAAAATTTGGTGGCCTTCTATTACGGGGTCACAGCGTAGCTACATAAAGGAAGAGCAACTGATGTATTATACCTGGACTTGTGCAAACCTTTTGACACTGTCCTGCACAACATTCTTGTCTCTAAATTGGAGAGACATGGATTTGACAGAAGGACCGCTCAGTGGATGAGGAATTGGCTGGATGGTTGCACTCAAAGAGTTGTGGTCGATGGCTCAATATCCAAGTGGAGACTGATAATAAGAGGCATTCCGCAGGGGTCGGTACTGGGACCAGTGCTGTTTCACATCTTTGTCAGAGACATGGACAGCAGGACTGAGTGCACCCTCAGCAAGTTTGCAGATTACACCAACTAGGTGGTGCCGACAACACACTGGAGGGAAAAGATGCCATCCAGAGGGACCTTAAGAAGCCTGAGAGGTGGGCCAACACAAACCTCGTGAAATTTAACAAGGCCAAGTGCAAGGTCCTGCACCTGGGTTGGGGCAATCCCAAGTACAAATACAAGCTGGGAGGAGAATGGATTGAGAGCAGCCCTGAGGAGGACTTGGGGGTGTTGGTTGATGAGAAACTCAAAATGAGCCAACAATGTGCACTGGCAGCCCAGAAAGCCAACTGTATCCTGGGCTGCATTAAAAGAAGCGTGACCAGCAGGTCGAGGGAGATAATTCTCAGCTTCAGCGAAAGCTCTAATGGATTGTTGACAGAAAGCAACCTTTTGAGATTTATTATGGACAGTTGCTGCTAAAAGAAGCTGTAAATTAGAAAATAAGCTTTCCAGGATAGGAGACAGCTTTTTGTTATGTGTTTGTACAGTGCCCACAAAGAAGTCCTATGATGAGGACAACAGGTTTACTGGGACAGCAAGTCCTGAACATTTCCAGTCACAGCCTCACCTAAAAGGGTATCATGACCTCTCTCCAATATTTCTGGGATTGTGTCAAAATTCCTAGTCCTGTGCCTTTTATATTTCTGTGATTATAACCCCAAGCAGGAATTACAGCCCATGTTTGGGAATTAGTGTCCATGACTGCTACCATAATACAACAAATACAAAAACCCAAAAAGAGTAGCTTGTTAAACAGAAATAAACTTCATAGAGTCAGAAATGATAATTCTCTCCAGCAAAATGTCTGCAATTGTCATTGCAAAGAAACTGAAACAATAGACTAAACAAAGAGAAGAGTTAAGCAGAGGTTTTTTTAATTCTTTAAAAGAACAAGCAGCATAGCCATAGATTCTTGCCAGCTTCTGTTGCCATTTAAATAGTACCAAAGACACAAGGGCTTGGAAGAGGAAGGTTGAAGGCCAGGTTGGATGAGGCTTTGAGCAACCTGATATAGTGGGAGGGATATCTGCCCATAGCAAGGGGCTTGAAACTAGATAATCTTTAAGGTCCCTTCCAACCTAAACTATTCTATGATTCTATTATTCTATGAATATGAACTATCCAAGCTGCAACAACAGCTTATCTGTGGAGCAACAATATGAACAAATGGGTATGATAAAATTTGTTTATAAGGGCAAAAATAGCAACTTGCCATCACACTTAAGCTTTTTCTCCCTTAAAAAAAAAACTAGTAAACAAAATATAAAGATGTTAAGAGTTATCCTCTCCCTGTTTTCTTTTGTACATCTGTTATCTTCCTGCAGCCAATTTTCTCTTAAAAGTTGATGTTTTGTTGAAGCAAATCCAGTAGCTGTACAGCTGTGCTGCTGTGCAGAACAGCAACCCATTACTCACCATCCTGAGAATCATACAAAACTTGGGAAGAATAATTGTCTGAATTTCAAGGCTCTTCATACTTTCTTCCCTCTTACAGTATTCCAGAGAGAAAGGAGTAAAATACAGCAGTAATTTCACATTACATTAGCTACTCCTGCTGTGAAGGTAGCTTCTTCCACCTTTCATCAAGGACAAGTTACTTTTCATTTAGCTTGCATTTTCTGCTGAGTATCAGCCTATATGTGAACAACTACCATGCCATAGCTGACATATTGCAAGTTGACATTCTAGTTTATCTTATTCATCCACACTCACTTTCAGAAAAAGAAAAGGGAAAATCACTAATTTTCAACAGTAAAATGGTGCAATTTTAGACTTTTTTTAACCTTACATACAATGCAGGAAAACCAGGTGACTAGCTCTTTTTAAAGTAATTTTACCACTAATCATTGTCTATATGCCAAGTAAATTTGTTTTATCATCATACGTTAAAGTGTTTATATGGATCCTCAATATTTAAATTTGAATTTTAACCAACTCCTATGCAATTAAATCTAAAACAATATCAATTCCTAGCAGCCTTTCACATGGGAGACAAGTATCTTGGAGAATTTGGACCCCAAAATTTGTATTTCTGCACAGTAAATTTTTCTCTTTTCTGACCAGATTTTCTATGCATATTTCACAGCTGTACTGATCCAAGCAATGTTCACTGGTGAAAAGTTATGGGTGTACCAAGTGGATATCGAAAAAACCTCACTACTTATACTCAATGTAACTCCACTCCCCTAGGGGGAGAAGTGTTCAGAGATGCAAATATGGACACTTCATTGCTACTGTTCATGTATCCTAGGAATGCAGTATCAACAGACCTATTCATAACATCAGTTGGAGTGAAGACAATGATTTTTAGTTGGAATGGTTTCTGCTTTCTTACTTTCAATCTCCAAGGATTGCAAACTCCCTGACATGAAGTTTCAATGTAATGCTGTTTGAGAGCTCCTTGGGTTATCATAGAATCATAGAATGGTTTGGGTTGGAAGGGACCTTAAAGATCATCTAGTTCCAACCCCCCTGACATGGGCAGAGACACCTCCCACTATCCCAGGTTGCTCAAAGCCTCATCCAGCCTGGCCTTGAACACCTTCAGGGATGGGGCATCCACAGCTTCTCTGGGCAACCTGTTCCAGTGCCTCACCGCCCTCACAGTAAAGAATTTCTTCCTAATATCTAGTCTAAATCTGCCCTCTTCCAGTTTAAATCCATTATCCCTTGTCCTGTCACTACATGCCCTTGTAAAATGTCCCTCCCCATCTCTCCTTTAGGCCCCCTTCAGAGTCCCCCCGGAGCCTTCTCTTCTCCGGGCTGACCAATCCCAACTCTCTCAGCCTGTTCTCATAGGGGAGCTGTTCCAGCCCTCAGGCTTCTCTTTATTAAAGACACCTACAGGAGCCTCTTAATGATTATCCTTTTTGTTTCTTTTATGAAACCAATGTTATTTTCTAAAGAAAATTAAACCATGGAAATGAAGTATGTTCCGGTCAGTCCTAATTAGAACAAAGTGTTCAAAAATGCCTAAGTGTTCCTGCTCTCAGGTGTTGGCAAACTCTGTAGAATACTTGTATAGCTTACTCATGTTGAGTGTTCCTCTAGGAGGTGCTAGTGTATAAACCAGCATTACATTGGGTCTCAAAGGCAGTAGGAAGAAGACCTAGTTACTGGCAAATAATGGCACACATGGGTCCACGAAATCCCATCAGCAATTTTTTCCCTCATGGAAAAAAATATCATGACTTCCAGTCATCAGAAAGCTACCAGTTCTGAAAGGCAATAAACAGTGAAACATACTGCAGAAAATGGGTGTGAATCAGTGTGAAAATAATTTCCCCAGTGACACGCCACCCTAACGCAACCTTCTGCTTATCTGGTCTCCCCTGGGCTTTTCCATCATTTTTCCTTGCATGCTGTTTAGTTCCACAGTAATGGAATTACTTTCTAGTTTTCTCAATTCACTCATACATCATCTCTAGAGAAGTCCTATTTTCAGTCCCGCACAACCACTGCCTCCCCTCAATCCACCTCACTAGTTCATCCCTCTTACCTTTTACTCTAATTTCTGCCTTTTTTATTTTGTGTCTTCCTTTACTTTTCATCTAGCCTCTCTGCAATACCAAAGATAAGATGTTCGTCCACTTTTCACAGCTAAGAACAGATATTCCACTCTTCATCTACTGTGAATACATCATGTTTTACACTCCTGCAGATATCTTCCCAAGCACTCACACCCCTGACATACATTTGGGTAGATGGAATCTGTCCTGCCTGTCTATTCTTCATCCCCTACTCACAATCATTTGCCAAATAACTCTGCTCACTTTTCCACTCCAAAGCACAGTCTTTGCCAGCAACTTTCTCACAATTTACCTGCCTTGCTAGATAAAGGCACGGGTTTCCAGAACAGGCTTCTTTCCTTCATATGATTGTATTAGTATCATGCTCTTAATCCACATGACAAGACATCAATTCATACTTGGCCTTTAAGCTAATAAGCTAGCATCCCATCAAAAATTTCATGAGGAGCCTGGCAAACCATTTTTGGTATTTTTCCATGTACCACCATGCGTATCTCAACATCTGAATGGAAAGCCAGTATTTTCCTGTGGATGTCTCACCAAAGAACATTAGACATGTAGTATTTTAAAGGTAGATATTGTCTGCCAAGCTCCAGAGGGAGACATTAGTACAAATACTTAAATAGTTCCTGGGGTTTTGCAGTAATAGGTGCAGATCTGGCCACACAGGATGACTGATATAGGTTCTGCTCCTACATATCAATGAATTCAAGGACTAGAGAACAAAGAAAGGAAATTATGAAGAGACCTACTTTTGTAGTTATTTTCACAAGTGGATGCTAATTGGGAGTGAGTTTCATGTAAATAATAGCCAGATTGATATGTCTCATATCTTATATTGAACTCCAAATTGGAGGCAAACCCTCCTAAAGGGCCACCTAAAGTTTTATTCAGACTTCCTTAACAAAATGAAGCAACCAAAAAGCAGTCAGGTTGGAACTGCATGAAAACTGATGACAGCTAATGCAATATAAATGTGATCATGAAAATAACTATGTATGCATTTAGGTATGCACAGCACTACACCACATAAACAAATACACATGAATTTACTTACTTCAGGCCAAGAAGATCTTACGTTGTTTTTAAATGAAGTGGTAATGATAGGATTGCACCAGCAAAGAAACGTATGAAACTGGTGGCAGAAAAGTTGGAAAAGTCCTGGTTTCCCTAAAAAACATTCATGCTTAGTCTAAGATATTTTTGGCTGAAAAGTCTGATTAAAGAAAAGTATAGTTTAATTAAATCTACTTCAAGTCTGTGTCTCCCTTCAATATAGACATCTAAATCTGTGAATAAATATATATACAGGCGTGCATACCTACATAAATGGTACAGCAGAAGAGAAAGCAAAAGCATAGGAGATAAAATACATAGCTTCTCTCTGCCACTTAACCACAACAAGACATTTCAAAGGTCATGCATCTGCTTTATCCCTTAGTTCTCCATCTGTAAAATAAGACCACGTGCCTGTCTCAAAGGGAAGAATTTTATGAGTATTGCATTACTAGGAGTGTTTACTAAAGCTGATCTCCACCAGGAAATGGCCACCAGGAAACAGACATCTATTTTCAGGACAAAGGAAAACTTCTAGTAATAATGTAAAGCTACAGTGAAATACGCTAAGTAGAAGAGTATTATGAATGTTTAAAGGATCTATAGTGAGAGAGATCCAGGAATGCTTTCCAAATAATTTCTTCCCAGTCACATCAAAACTGTTTCCATTCATATATTTATCAAAATAAATGAAATACATTGTACAAAGAATTAGGATAAAAAGTATTTCTCAATCAGATATAGACTTGTGGTACTGCTACGTTTGACTTTACTGTAACATAAACACATCACTGCTGCAAAAACAGAAGGCAAATAAAGCCCCTTCAGATGATATCTGTCTTCCTGAAGCAATCTGTTGTGTTCTCAAAAAGAAGACTTTCTTTAAGTATTTTTTAAGACCTGTAACATGTTGCATGCACATGCATCTCCTTTCAATGGATACAATTTATTATTTGTGATGTCACAAGAGTACTTCTGTACTAGTTAGATTTTAAAGTATTCTTAATGGGAGAAAAGATATGGTGCGTCTGCTGGTTTCGGCTGGGATCATTTTCTTCACAGTAGCTAGTATGGGGCTATGTTTTGGATTCGTGCTGAACACAGTGTTGGTAACACAAAGATGTTTTAGTTATTGCTGAGCAGTGATTACACAGAGTCAAGGCCTTTTCTGCTTCTCACTTCACCCCACCAGCGAGTGGGCTGGGGTGCACAAGAAGCTGGGAAGCTGAACCCAACTGACCAAAGGGATATTCCACACCATATGATGTCATGCTCAGTATATAAAGCTGGGGGAAGAAGGAGGAAGCTGGGGAGGGGACGTTCAGAGTGATGGTGTTTGTCTTCCAAGTAACCGTTACACATGATGGAGCCCTGCTTTCCTGGAGGTGGCTGAACACCTGCCTGCTGACAGGAAGCAGTGAACGAATTGCTTGTTTTGCTTTGCTTGTGCACAATGCTTTTGCTTTACCTATTAAAATGTCTTTATCTCAACCCCTGAGTTTTTTCACTTTTACTCTTATGATTCTCACCCCATGCCACTGGGGGGAAGTGAGTGAGAGGCTGTGTGGTGCTCATGTGCTGGCTAGGGTCTAACCATGACAGTGTCTTTCATATATATCTTATCTTACAAAAGTAGAAAGAGGGTAGAGTTCCCAACGTGTGATACTCCATGTTTTTGAAATTACAGCCCTTAGAGATTTGTCTGGCATTAAAGTAAAACCACTAACAAATTGCTAGTGGTAAAACATTGCATGAACATTGTTTCTTGCAAAATATTGGAAATAACTATTGTAGCATTACTCAACAGTTAAGCAACCTCTGTTTACTGTAAGTATGAGCTCCTTGAACGATGTGTCCTGCATACGTAAATTCATTCCCTTCAGATCCAAACTCCCAACTCCTAAAACTTGGACCACAAAAGTAAATCACAAATATATGAACAAGTCCTCTTGTTAATTGGTCTAATGTCTATAGCTGGAAGAAACTGCTTACTTCAAACAAATAAATAAATAAAACACAGCTAAACAGAACCATGCTTATTTTTCAAATCATTCTATGCAAACAGTTCTAAAGGATACATTTCTTTTAGTGAGAAGTTTGATTTTGTTCTCCTTGTCATACACATCTGACAATCAAGCTGTGTAGTCACTTCTCTTAGAACACTGTCCACCATACATCCCAGCATCTCTTTTCAGTCAATGACATTTCTGTTTGACCAAAAGAGAGTTAACATGTTCCTGTTCTTTCTCCATCCATGGTGGAAATAATATACTGGGAAAAGAACTGAAAAATTTGAAGAAAATCCTCAATTGTGAATGTGTTCAGTACTGTGATGGGAGAATATAAGCTCATTAAATTTCTTTCCTTTTCTCTGTATAGAACTAGATTCAGCAAGCTAAACTTTGACTCTTCTTAGAGGGCAGGATCAAAACTAGGTTTGGTTCCACAGTCTCGCTAGCATACTTCTGTAGTGATGTACAGTAAATGGAGACAGGCTTGAATTGTAACCTTAAGTCCAATTTCCTCTTTTTCCTCTCTCAGGTTTTTGTAAGGGGGTTTTTGTAAAGACGGATGGAAGAAGTCTTCCGGATTAAAACCTTTACAGTTCAAAACCAGCCTTACAAGGAGCTGATACTGGCTCCACTCTGAGTTTCAGGTTCATTTCTAGTGATTCTTTCCCATTTCATTCCAAACGTGCATTGTGACAAATAAACAAAAAATATGTTATAAATTTTTATACAGGTGTCTTTGCTTTTTTTTTTCTTTTTTTTCTTTTTCTTGTTTTTTTTTTTTTTTGTTACATGTAACTTATGAAATGTAAAATCTCAAATCTTAGAGGAGAACGTGTTATTTAATTACTTCTACTGTGGTTGACAACTAACATACAGAAAATTAATTTAGATCCTACATTAATCCCCAAAGCTTAACAAAACTGGAATTTGGGAAGGAGCACAACCATCTTCACCGTAAACTGAGAGGAAAGAATGTCACAACACATTTAGCACATACTATGCCAGCGGTAGTAAAGCAGAGATGGGAGTTAGCACCTGCTTAAGAAGAACAAGCATACTAACACTGGGATTTGGGGGAATTTCCCACTAAACAACACCATACAAAAAGTAGGTCACTTTTACTCTTTTGAGAATGAGGAAAAGAAACAAAATTCTGAATTATATATGAACCATCACGTTCAATGTTCTGCATCTCCAGCAGCTCCCAGGAGCCTTCCAGATGGAAAAATCTGGATTTTACGACTCTGGCAACTATCTAAGTTAATACCATAATGGTTACTCTGTAACCATTTTCATTACAGCTAAGGGTCTGTCAGCCTTTCTGTTTTACGCCCCTTTACACTTCTTCCCGTACCCCTTGTCCCTGATTCAGTGTTTGCCTGTAAAAACACACTCCAGATACAATTTGGCACACAAACATCTTACAAACAGGCTTTAGCTAAAATAAATCTTGAATATATCTGCAATATAACTTATTTAACTCTCTTGCCAGGTGTTACTGGCAGGAAAAAGGGTTAAGTTCAAATGTCTGAGGGGTCTTCTTAAATTTAATAAATATGATTGGCTCAAGTGCCGCAATCAGAAACCTGGGAAAACTAAATATCTTCCCTGTGTGATCTTAACAGCCAATTATTTTCTGTTCTGAAAGATGGAGTCTTTCAGAAGCAAAACTTTATGTGAGGAAAAGGAGAACTGCAGCTTGCTAACACACAACAAAAAACACTGCCATCTATAAATAGGAATAGCAAAGCTATCTGATAGCAGTGTTGAATTTAGGAGTCACATTTTATTCAGTGTCAAGTAGTAGGCTAAATGTAAAAAACTGATTACAAAACTTTCATGGAACAGAAGAAACATTGAAGGTCAGCACCCAAAACAGAGGCCTAGAAAAAGAACCAGCCATTGCAATTTTCCTTGGGGACTAAGCACAAATTCAGGGCAACGACCATTGTTCAGTGGAGCTATGCACAAAGGACGAGAAAGCGCAGAAATACAAGCACACATACAGCAGTCCCAGAGATAACCAGAGAGCATGTAGGGTGATTTTGATAAAGAAATTAAGCAAGAAAGAGGCAGTTAGGGTAGACCTTAAAGCAGCAAGCCTCTCATGTTTACTTCTTATGGCGTTCAGGGAAATGGGAGTTCATAAATATAGACAGAATTGCAACAAAGAATGATTACATTGCATCATCAATTTGCAAAAGCATTCCCCCCAGATATCAGCTAATAACCCAGGGTCAAAAAGAGTGAAAACCCCTCAAAATAGCTTAGGACCCTTGAACATAAGCCTGTCTCTCTAAGGGCAAACATCTTTGTAACAGTATCTCCCCTTCATCTGCTGAGAACCACATCACTGCCAGCATAGCACGGCTATCTAAAGGCATATTTTGGCAAGTCTAGTCCCATGGGAAGTGCTTCCCTGACTTGGTGTTGACACTCTGCTCCACAGTGAAGCCAGAGAGAAGTCAGGGGTACTGGTGCTGAAAGGGGCATCAGTGTAGCATGGTTAGCTTAGACCTTGATGCCCTCTCTCTTCCTGTCAGCTACCAGGGCTCACTCCCACTTTCTCCACACCTTTAAAAGTTAATAGCATCAAAGGCTTTAAACATAGTCTTTGCCATGTGGGGACACTAGCTTGCCACAAGGCTTCAGTCCTGTTACAGTTCTCTCAATCTAAAGTAATTTTACCTAAGAAATGTGGTTTTCTTATATTACTACTCAGCATGTGGCATATGGAAGATGACAGCAGAGGTTAATCTTGCAAGATCCACAATAATGAAGAGAACACGATTTACAAAGAGACAAAATATGGGAGAGATACAGTGATGCCAGCTGCCAGAAATGGTGGACAAAATCCTTGTGCAGGCATAAAAACTGTGAAAGCAAGATCTAAGCCTCCACACAGAATTTATAACGGCAGATAAGAAAAATCATTGTTATAACATTGGGCAAGGGAGCAGGGGAAGACAATGATGACGCTTCTGTTGGAATAATGCCCCAAATGCTGGAACAGATCGTCAAAATATTCAGTGAGCCCAGAAAGAACAGTAGACACAGATATTTATATTGAATAGTGATAAAAAAATGTTTGTACTGCAGAGCTCACATTCTTGGCACCCACACACAATCTCAGAAAGCTCATTTTTACATTTGTAAGGCAATAGACCTAGTCTTAGAAACATGTCACACATTGAAAGAGCGGCTGAAGTGAGCAGTGAAAGGATCGTAACAGTAATGTATTGGTACAGAACAAGTGCACAAACTCCAAACTAAGCAAACAGCATGGAGAATGCAGAATCATTAAGGTTGGAAAAGACCTCAAGGATCATCAAGTCCAACCGTCAACCCACACCACCTTACTCAATAAACCATGTCCCTAAGCACCACATCTACACGTTTCTTGAACACCTCCAGGGATGGTGACTCCACCACCTCCCTGGGCAGCCTGTTCCAATGCCTGATCACTCTTTCAGTGAAGAAATTTTTCTAATATCTAGCCTAAACCTCCCCTGGAGCAACTTGAGGCTGTTTCCTCTTGTCCTATCACTTGTTACTTTAGAGAAGAGCCCAGCACCCACCTCACTATAACCTCCTTCCAGGTAGTTGTAGCTCTCCTCTCAGCCTCCTCTTCTCTAGAATAAGCAACCCCAGCTCCCTCAGTTGTTCCTCATTAGACCTGTGCTCCAGACCCTTCACCAGTTTCATTGCCCTTCTCTGGACCTGCTCCAGCACCCCCATGTCCTTGTGGTGAAGGACCCAAAACTGAACACAGGATTCAAGGTGCGGCCTCACCAGTGCCAAGTACAAGGACACAATCTTTTCCCTAGTCCTGCTGGCCACACTATTTCTGATACAGGCCAGGATGCCGTTGACCTTCTTGGCCACCTGGGCACACTGCTGGCTCATGTTCGGCCAGCTGTCGACCAGCACCCCCAGGTCCCTCTCTGCTGGGCAGCTTTCCAGCCACTCTCCCCCAAGCCTCTAGCGTTGCAATCACTTCATGTTTTCAGTCACTGCTTGTGTAAGACAGGAAGCAGAAGCAACATAGTTTTACTTTCCTAAAGGTATGAGAATATAGAAAAAGATCAGGGCACGAAGCTGTGCTCTGTTTTCCTCACATAATTATCTATGGCAGATGACCACCATGTGAAAATAACACATAATTCACTTAAGGCTTAACTGCTGTTCAAATATTACTTAAGTAGCACTCAATTGATTTATGATACTGGCCAAGCCCCACAAGTGATAAATGTTGCATATTTCAAGCAGACCAGATTGGCCAAATCACAAGCTCACATCCAGTTTTACCCCAATAGCCTCAGAGGTTTGGCAGATTAGTAATACTTGCATATTATACAGAATATTTTCTTCTAAAGAATTTCAGCAGCTCCTCAGCACAGACTAAACCTTTCACTATCGAACGTGACGTTTGCGCCTAGCAGTGATCAATTATTTTGCTTCTCAATGCCACTCTAGCTAATATGCCAAAAGGAAGATAGGAGTAGCCCTTCCCTCAGGCCAGCAAACACATCACCCACACCACCACAATATAAGAGACATGCAACTCTCCTGCCTGAGCACATTCCACTGTCATTTTGCTCATGAGTTCTTTGGTCAAGATGAGATCCTCTTTGAAGTGATATGCTGTATACTTCTGGTGATAGGCTTTCACTAGCTTCATGTATTGAAAAAATCCAACATGTGTTAGCGGTTTAAGATTATTAATAACAACCCTGCCTTCTCCCAATCTGTTGAACACAGTATAAAGGTCACAGCACTGCCGACATCCACATTTTTTGTTGTCTGTTTTACACAGCTGAGTACAGATAGAGTGACTCATGACAGCCAAATTCTGAGATCAGGCTCTAAGCAACTATGACATCAGATGCTGCCAAAAGACATTTCATTCCTCTATTGTGAAATGCCAGGTTGGTTGCGGGACATGGTGAGAAACCAACTCCAGTTTAGGAAATTCTATAGTGAACTATTGTTTGATACTAAATACAAGATCATCACTCCTGTTGCTGATGCAAATCACAGGGCATCCAAGGACACATCTAACACCATCATCACTTTCTACTGTGTTTGCAAAATAGTGCAACAAAGCTTCATGCATCCAGACTATAGAAAATGTTTGTGAGAAAATGGAGATCCAGAACTCATTGTTGGGAGTATGAATTAAGAAGCAGAATCTTAGAAGGAAAAAAGAGCTGTTAGATATTCTTAAGACTTTTGTGGTCTGCTATCTTCCACACCTTGGTTCCCCTAAACCAGGTAATCATCATGTCTCTGAAGTATTTTCTCCTGAAAATTTCTGACATTAGAAAAGCCAAAAGACACTGCAATTTGAAGGTCTCATTATCATAAAAGAAAACCTAGAGCACAGGTACTTTTTATCTGCTCAGAAAAGCGTGTGGCAGAAGATACGATGACTTTGTTCTTTGCCGGTGGTCTCAGACAGTAAAAATAACAAACTGCCACATCAAAATCAAATTTAACTGCAGTGAACATAGTTTGGGATTCACCGGTACAAGAAGCTGCTGAGATTCTTCTCTACTTTTGACTCAGTCTTGTGGCCTTTCCAGATTCAGACTGGCCCAGCATGTCTGACTATTGTTGGCCCCCAGATAAAACTATCTTCCACAAGTAGAAGCAGAGGTCTGGATCAAGTTAAATTGGCCTTGGTATAATGAAGACAGGGGAACACTGACACATTGAATATATTCTCACCCATACCAAAGAGCACCCTTGAAACAGGAAGGTATCAGATATATCCCTGGAAGCAGTTTCCCAGGAATGGCCAGCAGTTTTGAATACAATACAGAAGCCCAGGATAGATTTTTCTGGTGTTGTCTCATTGAATACCCTCCCCTTTTTCTCCAGATTGATTCTGATGAGCAATACACTTGCAATCCATCTAAATTTTCCAATAAACACAGAATGACTGGCCTATGTCCTGAGTATCTACAAGTTTGTCTGCAACCTGATGTTTTGCAACTTTTTGCATTTATTCCTGAGCAATATCGTATTTTCCTTAGGTCCTGCATGCAATTTAAAGAACAAAATCCTTCTTCCTGACTCCCTGATATTAATTTAAAGGCCTAAACAGAACTATTGCTGATTTCAGACAATAAGGGTCCTGTCATAAAGTGTGAGTGATGACACCGTGGCCAACTCACTATACTCACAGCAAAGACAGTAAAAGATAACTGAGGGAAACTCCTTAAACCTGAGCAGTCTCTGCTTAGTAGATGCGGGACTTGCTTGTGTAGCAACTGGATAATTTATGTTGCAAGATAGCTCATGATGCAGAACATATATTATACTGTTCGTTAACTTATATTCTCTCAGTTTTGACTTTGGGAAAGAGGACAGTTTTGCAAAAGGAAAAGAATACCCAGTATATTTGACACCCATCTTGCCTGATTATAGATACTATGATAAGCCACCATGAACTCAAAAAGTGATTTGGAAAGGTTTTCAGAATGCAGAGTACCAAATTAATCTTACCAGAGCAGTTGTCTTCTCTTTTTAATCATGTAGCAAGATAACAAAGATAGCAAGTGTTTTGCACTAAAAAAGCAGTACTTGGAAAATTCCAATAGTATGGACGCTTATTCAGATATGTTGAATATTTGGTCATTTTTTTACAAGATGAAGTTATAAAGACCCTCCTATATTACATTTGATCAGATCAAGCATCCAGTTCACCCAGTAGCCATTCCTGATGGTATCCAAAACTAGATTCCCAGGGAAGAGTGTGAGAACAGTGTAATAAACAGCAGTAATTCCCTTGAATATTTTCTCAGTCTCCAGGGATTTGTGGCTGAGCAATTCCTGAACCAGAAGCAGAATGTCTATCTTTAATAGCCCTTGATGGATTCTTCTTTTCATCCAAGGACTTTTTGCATCTGAATGTTTTTACTGTCCACAATATCTTGTGGCAAGGATCTTGACAGCTTAACAATGCAATGTGAGACAAAAGTACTTTTTTTTTTTTTGCCTATTTTGAAATTGCCACTTCCTGGTTTCACTTTGTATATCCTACTCATTTCTATAATTCTTCACAGTAAAATCTTACCTTACATATTCACCTCTGTGCCTGGGAAGATCATGGAACAGATCCTCCTAGAAGCTATGCTAAGGCACATGTAGGACAGAAAGGTGATTCAAGACAGCCAGCATGGCTTCACCAAGGGCAAGTCTTGCCTGACTTGTAGCCTTCTATGATGAAGTGACTACATCAGTGGACAAGGGAAGAGTGATGGATGCCATCTGTCTGGACTTCTCGGCCTTTGACACAGTCCTCCTTCTCTTTAAATTGGGGAGATGTGGGTTTGACGGATGGACTGTTTGTTGGATGAGGAATTGGTTGGATGGTCAGATCCAGAAGGTAGTGGTCAATGACTCCATGTTCAGACAGAGATAAATGGTGTCCCTCAAGGGTCCATACTGGGACTGTTTAGCTTCTTAATCAATGACACAACAGTGGGATGGAGTGCCCACCTCAGCAAGTTGGCAGATAACACCAAGCTAAGTGGTGCAGTTGACATGCCCAAGGGACAGGATGCCATTCAGAGAGACCTCGACAAACTCAAAAAGTGGGTCCATGTGAACCTCATGATGTTCAACAAGGCCAAGTGCAAGGTCCTGCACATGGGTAGGGGTGACCCCAAGAACAGCTGTAAAGAGGAGGACTTGGGGGATAAAAAGCTGAACAGGAGCCAGCAGTGTGTACTAGCAGCCCAGAAAGGCAACCATATCCTGGGCTGCATCAAAAGAAGCGTGACCAGCAGGTCCAGGGAGGTGAGTCTACCCCTCTACTCTGCTCTCATGAGACCGCACCTGGAGTACTGCATCCAGCTCTGGAGTCCTCAACACAGGAAAGACATGGATCTGTTGGAGCGGGTCCAGAGGAGGGCCACAAAAAAGATCAGGGGGATGAAACACCCCTCCTATGAGGAAACACAGAGAGCTGAGGTTGTTCAGCCTAGAGAAGAGAAGGCTCCGGGGAGACATTATTGCTGAATTTCAGTACTTAAAGGGGGCTTATAAAAAAGATGGGGACAGACTTTTTAGTAGGACATGTTGCAATGGGACAAAAAGTAATGGTTTTAAACTAAAAAAGGGTAGATTTAGACTAGATATAAGGAAGGCATTTTTTACAATGAGGGTGGTGAAACACTGGAATAAGTTGCCCAGAGACATGGGAGATGCCCCATCCCTGGAAACATTCAAAGTCAGGCTGGATGGGGTTCTGAGCAACCAGATGGCATTGAAGATGTCCCTGTTCATTGCAGGGAGGCTGGACTAGATGACCTTCAAAGGTCCCTTCCAATCCAAATTATTCTGTGATTCTATTATTCTATTCAGGATAACTTAGTATTGCCAGCAAACTAAGATACCTCAAGATTTTCCTGCTCTCTTTTCAGACAATTTATTCATGAGGAACACTGCAGGCCCAAGGACAAATACCATGGAAACTTCATTGCTAACCTCCTTCCTCTGTGAAAACTGACCATATATTACTGACTTCTGTCTTTTCTGTCCTCTTTAATCCCCTGAATTCTTAAATTGTTTAAAAGCTTTTGGTAAATTATAAACCAAGTAGGTTATATCAAACATAATTTCACAAGCTTATTGGCTTCTCTGAAGAATGCTGCTACATCTGTGATGCATGAGCCCCCCTTTACAAATGCATGCCAACATACAATATTCATTCCTTTGTCCACTGGTTCTTCAGAACAAATTTTCACACAACACAGTAACTGTGCTCCCAAGTTTCTCTAGAATCCTTGGTTGAATATCATATAGTGTGATGATATGTATGATAAGTTGTGGATGTCCCATCCCTGGAAGTGTACAAGGCCAGGCTGGATGAGGCTTTGAGCAACCTGGGCTAGTGGGGGCTGTCCCTTCCCATGGCAGAGGGGTTGGAACTAGATGATCTTTAAGGTTCCTTCTAACCCAAACCATTCTATGATTCTATGATATTGCTGTTCATTCTTATAAATTTCTTCTGTAAGCCCTTCTACCAAAACCAACACTATGGTATCTAATAGCATTTTGAAAACAATGAGCTTTCAGTTCCCAAGTCCTTACACAATCACAAGGTTATGATTATAGCCAGAGCAAAACCTAACACAAATTCATGGGATTTGGTGAAACAGGTGTTCTTATGCCTGATGATCACAAAGAATCCAACAGACATTGACCTCTTCAAGATTCATTAGCAAAAAAACCATTTTTTCTACTCTCTGGTGGTCCTAAACAATGAGCTTGGTTGCTGAAGCCTCCCTCTTTTAGGTCATAATGACACCCTAAACCTAAGCCTAAAATTTATTAATTCAAAGTGACAAATTCATATAGTAAATCTGAATATAAGGCATTTGTTCCCAGTTATGCAAACTCTCATTCTCTCTCTGCCAGTTTTGCACAGAATGTAGAAATAAAAAGGCTTTCTACCTTCTTTTCTGAAAACCTGATTCTAGCCCTAACCCTAAAATTAACATGTACTGTAGACAGTGGATGAATCTGAAGCATATGCTCCTGCCTACGCCATACTACTCTCTCTGACATGTTTTTTCCCAGTTTCATAGCCTTATCCCAAACCTTCCTTAAATGGAAGATGTGTCCAGGAATCCTGAAAATAAAATATTTTATGACTACAGAGGCTGCCTTCTGAACCTTTATAAATCCAGCAACAAATCAGATGTGATATAGCCTTCCATTCTGAAACCCTAACCCTATCTTTCACCAATTCCTACAGAAAAACTAAAGATATTTATCCCTGGTGGTATCACAATTCTTATTCCTGTTAGTCATGTGGATCTGACTTTGAAACAGGTGCTCAAGCCTTTTTTTTTTTTTCCAAATTTCAAGTCTAACCATAAGGTTACAAAAGCCTAAAAGGAAAAGGGAACATTATGCATTCCCTCTTCTATTCCTAATGGCCAAGCAAGTATCTCACTATAAGATGAATTTTCAAACCCTATTTTCAAATTTTAATCTAAACGTACTGCTTGAAAATCAGTATTCCAGAATAAAGTTCAAGAATTAAACTGTAGTGGCTATTAAAAGGACTCTTTCAAAAGATTAAAGAGAAGTTAAAGAATGATATTAAGGTACTAGGTCAGGCAAAGCTCTTGGAATTATAAGCACACTGACCAATGTTTTTGACTAACCTTTTAAACCCTGACCCTAAAATAGTGTTTAGCACTGAACAAGTCATAAAGAAAGACAATGCTTGCCCCATGAAACTCACCATCTAGAAGAAAGCCTTGGAGGAGACAGGATGCTGTAGAAGGTTTAAAAGAGGACACTAGCACTGTGATTTTGTTGCAGGTCTGTCTGACTCACTTGATTAAACAAACGTTGGGAGTAAAGAGAGTATTTGACTGATATTGCTAAGTATTAATGTGCCTTACAAAGACATGGTTTTAACGAGGTAGCAGGACCTGGCATGTCAAAGTCAGAGGTTAGTTTGCATTTGGAGTACTTGGTAGTCAACCCAAACATGGGAATGAGAGAGAGAATATGGTGTGAGAACCTCCAGGTATTATCTGTGTCTTTACTCATTAGATGGAAAAAAGGTACATTATGCTGAGCAATAGCTTTGTGGTTCTGGCACATATACAGACAGATCCAGCTATATTGCCACATAATTCTGCCTTATACATATCACAGTGATGACAAACAACTGACAGGGTGGCTGCAAAAGACTGGTCAGTCTTTGACTGGATAATACCAACAAAGTATCTCCACTGCTAGCATCTGCCATCCCAGAAATATCTTTTTAAAGGGATTTTAAACAGCACTAAAGACTGCACTACACATTATCTGCAGGCAGAACTGTAAGTCAAATTTTGGAAATTTCTTGTTGAAATGATGGCTACCAGGATGCCATCTAGCAATTACTCCAAGCTAACTCAGGGGGTAATTTAACTTCAAAATGTGGATGAATTACAGAGAAATATGTATATAACTAACACTAACTTTGCATCAGCCTCTTTCTCTGTAGAATTAACATTTTTCTCCAAGGTGCATGTGTGTTTTATCACACATAAAATAATGTACAATACTAGAAAAAAGTAAAGCCAGATTCGACTGGAAAGACAAAAATCCACCCAAACCATTTGCATTGAAACACAAAGCATACCCTGCAAGAATAGCTTCTATGGTCTTGTGAGGAGGGGAAGCAATTTATCACTGAATCCAAACCTTAAGTATCTGAACATTACATCTCAGAAGTGAGCCCTGTGACTTTATCTCTCTAGGTTAAAAATACTTGTTAAAGCCAACTATACTGTTGCTAAGAGAAATTACATATTTGGCAAGAATGTGTGAGTGATAGCTGGAGACTCTTGAAAATAAAGTAGATTTGTCTTACAGGTTTTTTTTTAATTTACTGCAGAATCTTTAGTAATAGTTACCAATAAAGCCTTATATAACACAAATTCAGTATACACTCTTCAGAGGATTTCTCTATCTTCTTCAGAATCTTCCTCTGAAGCCCCACCAGCTGAGACAGAAATACATTACTTAGATCTAACTTTTTAAAACCTTTGCAGAAATGTAAAATAAATATCTTCCATTTCATATACAGATTTAAATACAGCTTTCCTCCCACAATAGGGAACACTGAGCCAGATTCTTAGCTCTTCACAGCTCTCTACGCCAGTGTGCCTTGTGTGTTAGTGATTCAGATTGCTCTTAACATACATTGGAATAAGTGATCTGGGATTTAGGTCTCATCAGGCTCAGTTGGGGGGAGAATATGACTAGAAACCAGTTCCACAGGTTATGCTTTACTATGAAATCATTAAGAAAAGTCTGTTTTTTCCTGCACTGTTTGGAACAGAAACATGCTACTGAAATACTCTGTACATTGTTAAATGGTACATAGAAATATGCAATGACTTAATAGAAATGAAAATGTTACTTCAACACTCTAAGTTCTGAAACAGTGAAATTCTAAACCTTTCCTTGACTAGAAGCACACAACTATTCCCATCAGCTTCCCCTGGGTTTCCTCTACGGTTTCTGAGCTGCCTTTTGGATCAGACCATGGTCATGTACAGTACCCTGAAGCTCAAGAGTGGTCCTGTAACTCAGTTTTTAGCACTAACATCTCAGACAGCCCTTTGAACTCTTTAAGCATTATATATTTTTTAAGAAGAAAAAATAATTTCAAAAAGCCTTGATGTTGTTCTGTAAACAGCTACAAAACTTTTAGTAGAAAGAGCAGAGTATTACTTGGGATTTGCACGCGTTCAAATGCCAAACTTATTTAAAAACCTGTGCATTAGTTATAGACATGACCTCAGCTAACCCAAAGAAAGCCACAGGCGCATCTCTTTTCCCTGTTGGCAGCTCCTTTAATTGGCAGGTTCACAATGAGCACTTTTGTTTGCTTCCTAAACATGCAGAGTACAATTCAAATGTTTAATACTTTCATCCTGAAAGTGTGGCAATTAATATTTTTTTATGGGCCAAGTCATTACCCATTTAAATAGCATCATTCAAACACTTAAGAAGCTTGTTTTACAAGGACTCAAAAGGTTCCCCATCTAAAATTATATGGATTTAGCCCAGTTTAAAAATAGACATTTTGTTTGCTTTCCGTTCAGTTGCTCTACTATTTGGTGCTCTTTCCTTGCACATGTAGTCTCTGAGTATTTTACTACCCCCTACTGTATAGAAAGAAAACTGTGCAATACTTTGCTGTGGACTATATGCTGCAACACCTCTTGGGAGCTCCCCATCAGCTGGAACACCAAGGGGATGGATTCAGAGTCGTTGGAGTGACAGGATCCTGTTTGGGTTGGCACATGAAGTTCCTAGTGGCTACGGTGTGGATAACAAAGAACAAAGTTTTCTTGACAACTCTGAGATAGTAGACCGTTACTGGAGTAGCATGGTTACTGGGTTTGTATAGTGCATATCATCATGTTTCCAAAGCAACTAAAAGTGCTTTGCGAAGCAATGAGTCAGATCCTGGTTGTGCAGTAACCACACACAGGGATTTATGTTTTCAGGAACTCTGTGTCCAAGAGCAGCACACTGTTATATAGATCACTGGCACTAAATGTGTTGGGTAGCCGCTGAATCGGACTGAACACCTCCAAAGCCATGTGAGCAACATTAGGTGTACTACTGTGTACCAGCACAAACCACATAATATTTACTCACTTGGGCTGCTATGTGCTGTGAAGAAACTCCCTACTCTCAACTCAAATGAACCTCACTGCCTCCCTCGATAAAAGACATGACACTAAATTGCCTACCACACTTGCACACGAAAACGCACATTCCACATGCAGTCTGTAGGTCAAATAAAGTGCACCCTCAAATCTTGCTCACCCGTCGTCAGAAGCCCAAGCCAATCCTATTTTCTTCACAAAGTGATTTGCCAGGAAATCTCCTTGTTCTTCTACTGTCAGCTCCCTGTGCTGGAAGAAAAGGGATTTAAATTTGTGCTCAGTGGCATTTCCTCTCCTCCTTTCCTCCTCCCTCACACTGGGTTAACGTGATGTTCACATTGAGTAAACCTATTCCAAACTGGGCATTCCCTGATGTCGAGGCTGGTTGGTGGCTGGTTCACCACAGCCCTGCCCCACCTGCCTTGCTGAGTAGCAAGGTGGTCTGCTCCCTGGACTCCCCAGCTGTTTGTCCTAGCCATGCTGCCTGGGAGGTAAACCTGGCTTCTTAAGTGTTTCCAAATTCACCGAGTCTCTTCCATAACAGGTTTTGGGATTTTTAACCCATGTCCTGTTGAAAATATCACATACCTGTTCTCTTTTCTGATTTGGGATGGAAAATATAATAATTAGAAATTGCAAAATTGTCTGTGAAAGAGGAAGTACATTTCCCACACAGTTATTTGCCATTGACTGCAAGGGCAGTTTGTACAGATTGGCTGGTAGCCTTGAGAAAAATATTTTAGGAATACCTTTCCCACATTAAACTGCAGTACCCTTGAAAAACTGATTTTTTTAAAGGCAGTACAGGTTGGACTGTGACCTACTATCAGGCTCAAATAATGGTCATTTAATATGTGTATTCCCCAGGAGAACATGTCCTAAATGGGAAGTCCCAGAGCTTCAATCCAATCCCTTGGTCCACTGGGGAAATTATCTGCTCCAAAACTTTTGCTGGCACCAGTCATTTCCTGCTCTGTGCCAATGCTGGTGCATGGGCCAGCATTTTGCAGTGACGGACAAAAAGTCTGCCAGGTCCTCAGCCCAGTTTGCAGTCTAACACTTGCCTGCACATGAGGGAGCCAGCAGTTTGGCATCATCTATTCTTCCCCTCCACCTTTGACAACAGACTTAGTCAGAAAGCAAAAGAAGCCTCTGGCAATCACTTGTTCCTTTGGGTGAGCACGGACCTCAGTCCATCAATAATTTCTATTGCTTTGGCACAGTGCTCCTGTCCCTGAGCAGGGAGCCACCACTCTACCACCTCCTCTTCAGAACGAGCCATTTGTAAAGGGCACACAGCAGTACTGGCATGAGATTTCAACCAGTGCAGCAAAATGAGCTCAGCAGGTAGAGCCAGACACCAGTCCAAATTCCCTTTCGGTCCCTAAAACAGAACTGATAATCCTTGGATCTTAAGTCTTCTGACGACATTTAGCACTCACTGATGTCAGTGGATGATAAAGGTGCAACAGGCAGAGGTTATGTAACATATGCTGTGAAAGAGATGGATTAGCCAGACAGTTTTACACAGCCAACTCTTTGTAATTTTAGTCATATCCAGCACAATCTACTTCTCTAAATTTCTATTAACAATTCTTATAAGAAATAATGTATTTGCCCGTATTTTTCTACGATGTCAAATACATTATTTGACAAATTCTTTTTTAATTTAATTTTATTTTTTTCAGACTGTTCAGCTAGCTCTAATAATAAAAGTGCCTTGTTCTGTCTTCATTTAATTCACTTGCCATTTCAGGAAAAAGAAAATCAAGACTAAACATCTACCAAATGCTATTACTCTCCAACTGAATGTGAGGGATGGTCTGAGGAGCACATAAAAATTAAACAAAAAGTGCATTGTTCCCTTCCAGATTTTTCAGCTGGTGTAAATCAGCACAGCTTCACTGATGCCAAGTTGCAGAGATGTACATCAATTGAGAATCTTGCCCTTCATCTTTAGAGAGAGATTTTCCCTACAGTTTAAGTCCTCTGCCTTTTCAGGCTCATGGAAACTCCAGCCCACTTTCCTGCCATGCTCTTCGTATCACCATAAATCATCTCCTTATGCTCGTTACTGCTCCTGACCTGAGAAGAGGTCCTGTAGAGAAGGCACAGAACAGATGTGGCTGGTCAGCCACTCTGTCCTTGACTCTGACTGGCTGAGATCCAGGCACTGTAATTTCTCAGTGTTTCAGTTTCTGATTTGTGAAATACATCGTTAGCAAAGAAGAATATGGGTAGGCTTTGTTCACCCCTGCTTGTCAGCTGATCAGATCCCATGATACTATAAAACCTATAAAAACATAGTATCAGAACTAACTAATTTTAATTTAACTTAAAATGCAGTCTTGAAGGGAATACCATTTACCATTCAGTTTGATCCTTCTAGCCCCTTTATTTCCTTTCCCTGACATCCAAAGTAGCCCACCTACAGCAGGGACCTGGACTCTTCCTACCACCCAGGAGACTACAAGCATGAGAGGGAAGGAGCCTTATAAGGTTAAACCCCAGGACCACCAGGCTCCTAAAGTTTCTTGCTCAGGCTAGTCAGCCTCATGCACAGGCAGAAATGTACCTGCAGCCCAGACTCAGGAAGACATGTCTGGATCACCAGTCCACTTCTTCACTTCTCCGAAGGAGCTGGGAGAGACCCAATTCTTAATCGTTCATCTCTGAAATGCTGTGTCCAGAATTTTTCCCGTCACTTGCTATAGTACCATTGGTTGTTGGTCTTCCTTCATCCTGCCCTGCCTCTCTCCCCATGATCCTTTTCTGTCATTCCTCTCCCCTGTCTTCAACCACAGCCCCTCCCAAACCAGGCTAATGAAAGCTTTGTTTTCATTATATAAGCCTAGTGTATAACCAAATGCATTTAAAAAATAACAAAACGGTGGAACTGACAAGACATGTGTCTACCATCACCCCATAACCAAACACTGAGGTTTGAGCTTGGCGCAGGCACCTCTGAAAATGCCAAATGCAGATTTCCACAAACACAGAGAAACGGATCCATAGCTGCTGTAAACAGAATAAAGGTGCATTGTCTAAAGTTGCCTAGCAAACGCACACAGTAAATTGTAGATGTCTTGAGAAGAAAGTTGCAGACTTCAGTCTGACAAACACTTACGCACATGCTTAACATTAAGCAAGTGAGAGTCCCACCTTCAAACAGGACACTCATAAGCTTAAAGTTAAGTAGCAGCCTAAGTACTTGAAGGACAGAAGTCTATCTTGTAGACTCTTTTTGTACTGAAAACTGGTCCACATTTAGCCCTTGGATATTTCTGTAATAATTCAAATCAGGCACTTCCAGACAGATGTATTTCTTTTAACTGTTTTTGAGGGTAACATTAAAAGCACATTAAGCTCCCCTGTAACTGAATTCAACTGATTTGTTTAGGTCTACCAGTGCAAGTAAAAAGAGAAGAGAACCTAAGAGATCATCCAGTCTAGGTTACAGGGGAAAAAA
>VZTO01001406.1:0-57887 GCA_013400615.1 Syrrhaptes paradoxus
AAATTTCCTTGCAGAGGCTATAAAATAAACTATCCTTTTAAATAACTGAAACGAGTACAACAGGAAGGAAAAATTGAAAAGCTAGTACTGTAAAGGAGATTTATTGGATCTATTTACTATTATTTACTATTATTTACTATTACACTTTTTTCTGTAGATTACTGATGAGTGATAACTGAAAATGTTTCACTTTTCACCTCAAAACGGGCTCTTAAAGTAAATATAACATTAAAGTGACCTGAATCACATAGCTTGCTCAGATCCACTGCCAACCCATACTTTCTCTCCAAAAATGCACTTGCATCTATTCAAAAGGTCTTTCCACAGAAAATTGAAAAGCAGAATTGTGATTGATATAACTTTGTGAAAAAAAATCACATTAAGAAAATAAGTTCTGTGAGATTGCGTTGGGTGAGATCCTCATCAGATGTAAAGTCAGGGTTTTGATCAGTTAATGTCAACAGGCAAGTTTATGTTACTATAAGATTTTGCTGCCTTTATGCACTTGATTAATGGATCAAATAGGTGTGATACTCTGTTGGATCTGTTACTCAAGAAGGAAGTTCCTACTACAGATATGAAGGCTGAGGACAGCCTTGGCAGCAGTAACCACAAGAACAGGGAGTTTAAAATCCTGGAAGAAGCGAGAAAGATCAATAGTAGATCTACAGCCCTGGACTTTAGCAGAATAGCTTTCAGCCTGCTTTGGGAACCATCTGGTTTGGAAGATCCACTGGGAGATGGATCTTGCGTCGGAGAGCAAAGGGGCCCAGGAGCCATTTGCTTGTCAACGACAACCTCCTTACAGCGTGAGAACCATCCATTCCAGCATGCAGAAAGTTGAGCAAATTGAGCAGACATCCATAATTTCTGCAAATTCAGAGTAACAAACACATATACTCTGGGAGAGTGGGTATCTCACTAGGATTAAAAATTAGCTTTATGTTATTGTCTAAGGAAAGATAATGAAAAATAACAAAAATTTTAGACATCAAAGAATGACTTCAAATATGTTGAATTACAATTCTGGAATTTCTGTTTAAGCTAGCTTTAAATGCTAACACACTTTAAGTCATTTTTACATATTAAACAATTCTTAGACAAGCTCAGAAAGGGCAAAACACTTTTGTGCATATTAATAAAAAGAAGAAAATATCAGTCAAGCTTGTTTTGTGAAAGCTAGCTCATACAGACAGTGAAAACTCAAAAGGTATTGTTACAGCTGTAGTGTAAAATGGAAAAAATCCAAAGATTATTAGCATATACTTAGGAAAAACTGTACAAACGTAAGTGAAGGATAGCCTTTGTACTGTCATTACATTTGGAAATAAGTGTCCTAAGGACTTTTTCAGATATAGATTACATTTAGACTTATTGTTCTTGATGGCCACTAATAAATCTGTGACTTACTTCTGGTCCTGTTTTAATTCCGTCAGATTTTTGGCCTGTATACTCACCATGACAAATTTCACAATTTAATTATGTCAAGTGTGAAGAAAGACCTTCACATTCTTCATTCTTTATTTTAATTTAGACACACCATAAATTAATTTGCCTCTTTTCTGAAGTGTTAATAGTTCATTTGGCAGCTAATATTTTATGTGTGTATTTAAGACACTTTGCTCCATTAACTCCTTTGCATTTATTGAAATGGAATTTAATTTTCATTTTCATTATGCACTATGTCAATATAGTGGGATTTTTGTTTAAAGATCTCGGTGTTCATATATCTTGAATAATTAAACATTACCAGAAAACTTAGTAATCTTATTATTCATGTTTTGCTAGGACATTTACAAATATATTGAACACCACAGTTTCTAGGTAGCTACAATGGTAAATTTCCTCCAGAGTGAAAACTTCACTTTTGTTCCAACCCCGTTTCCTATCATGTACTAAGTTATTAGCCTTTTACAGGACCCGTTTACCTTATTCGATATTTTAAAGTCTTTAGAGATGAAGGCCATTGTCAAATTTTGGAAATGTGAATGCATTATGTCTATATGATGTAGTTTGATGCGCTACTTGATTTCTTTAAAAATTTATGTGGATTTGTGTGGTAGGAATTTCTGATACAAAAGATTTGTACTCCTTTGCCCCTTTTATGTTGCCTATAGTAATATATCTACTAATTCCAAAGTGAAGGTTGACTTGCTGTAGTTTCCCCTTTACTGCTAACATCCTTTTTCACAAATGTACTATTAAATGTAATAATTTTTGCTTTCTACCAAGGCTGGTTCAAACAGATAGGATGCTGATATTTGTATTTTAATTCCTTCAGTTCCTTTTGATATCAGTTTATCTAGGTAAATGTAATTTGGCCAAGATGTTAATTCTATCAATTTGTCCTGAAACCTCTGCTACCCACATTTGGTTTTGAACTGTCCATCTGATTCATCAATATAAAGAATGCCATCGGTGTGGGAATATCCCATAGCAGACAGTATTGTGAAAAAATAATGTAACATTTCTGGTTTGGACCTCTCTTCCTAGGATGTTCCTTTTACATCTCATCTACTGGCTGCACCCACCCTTGGCAGATTTCCTGCTTCTGAAGCACTTAAGACATTTTTAGTGTTTGTTCTTATGCTTTTGGCAGATTTTTGCTCAAAACATTCCTGGGACTGCTTTACTGTGATTTTACATTTATCTTGCTCAATGTGTGAGCCAGCACAGGCAGGACTCAGGAACAAACACAAGACCATGGATTAAATGCAAAGCGTAAATTTATTTTCTTTACCTTGCCAGCTGGGGGATTCCTGAAGCAGCACCCAGACAGAGGCATACAAGTGGGGAAGCAGATACCATGGAGCTTAGTCCTTGCTAGGGGATTGCCAAACCTGCTGGTTTCGGCTGTATTTCAGGGATTCACCCAGGTGTAGTTTATCACTGTGATTGATCTTTCCCACAGTAGGGGGGGAATCTCAAGCATGTTCAATGGGTGCCTCTATCACAGGCCTGTGTTACCTAAACACAGATGTTCCAGTTGTCAAACACACAAGGCTAAACAACAATTAGCATGACGTATTTTTTGACACCTCAGCTGCAGGTCACTTAAGCATGTTTTACAGTCCTCCTTGCCAATCTTCCATTACTTTCCCACACTAGAGTTTATGGCCCTATTTTTTTCTCATTTGGATAGAACTTCAACTTCTTACTTAAAATACCTGTCTTTCCTCTCTTGTTGAAGCATGTTGGCTTTTGATAGGTAACATATATCTATTCTGAATTTCTAATATTTCATCCTTTCGCTATCTTCATTTTGTCTTTAAGCTAACATTAAATTTTCAGCTAATCCTTTTGCCTATATACCTCAATTTTATGGACACAGTTGTCTTAAAATCAAAGTTGCTAAGGGTTTTTTTCTTTTTTTTGTTCAACTGTTCTGAATTTTAGTGCATTACCCTGGCAGTGTGTATTGAGCACAGACAATTAAATGTCTAAGTCAAATCACTTCTCTGTGAGTTTAGGTTTCTCACAGAATCACAGAATCACAGAATGTTAGGGATTGGAAGGGACCTCGAAAGATCATCCAGTCCAATCCCCCTGCCGGAGCAGGAACACCTAGATCAGATCCCACAGGAACGCATCCAGGCGGGCTTTGAATGTCTCCAGAGAAGGAGACTCCACCACCTCTCTGGGCAGCCTGTTCCAGTGCTCTGTCACCCTCACTGGAAAGAAGTTTTTTCTCATATTCAAGTGGAACCTCCTGTGTTCCAGCTTGAACCCATTGCCCCTTGTCCTATCACTGGATGTCACAGAGAAGAGCCTGGCTCCATCCTCCTGACACTCACCCTTCACATATTTATAAACATTAATTAGGTCACCCCTCAGTCTCCTCTTTTCCAAGCTAAAGAGACTTGCTATCCTTTATCCTTTATCTTTGTAGGGTCTCTGTGAAGATGCCATTGACCTCCTGTTGCTGCAGAGCCTGCTCACCTCGTCCCATAGCTGCCCCAGCGGGTGACTCAGAGCCTGGACCACAGGGAGCCCTGCACTCTGAGACCTTGCTGATGGCATCTAGATGGTGTGAGTCAAGGCCACAGTCTCCTAGGACAGAATGTGCTGTTTGAAATGCAGATTGTAGGAAGTGTGGGAGGGGTCTGCAGTGAGCTTACACCATCATAAACATAATAAACATGGAATTTCCCTTCTGGAGTTGTGCAGTCAGAACCTATCTCACTGAATGTTTCACTTTGGATTATAAGGAATCAGACTTGCTGTATTTTATGAAGTCTTTTGTTTCTAAATGCATCGTTTCAAGTAAATGTAATGCATACTTAAAACTTGCATATTTATAGAGAAAAATATTACCAAACCAAATTTTTAAAAAATATTTGTTCCCAATTTGGCTGTAAATTAGCAAGTACACTTTAATGGACTTATTTATTGAAAAAAGGAGTAATTAAGTCCTTTTAAAATGTTTCTCTTTAGAACTGGCTGGATAATAGTGAGCTGTTTTCTGTAACTGTACTCTTAACAGGAAAATTCTCCAGAACGCACCTCCTAGAGAAGAACTTTGTAAACTAACGGAAACCATTGAGGGGCATTTGCCACTGGGCAACAGCCAGGAGCTACGACTTTATTTTTTTTTTGTTTTCTCCAATGGGATGACATGCCAAAATATCTCTAGCATGTCACTGAATCTCAGCAACATTTGAATGAAATTGAACTGTTTGGTAGCCAAGATTGCTTACTGCTTAGAAAAGGAAGTTAAGCTCCAGTCGAAAGTAAATGAAATGAATGCTTGAAATAAAACTACCCAGAGAATCCAGAAATTTAGTTGTCCAGACAGGAATTTAGTAAAGGCATGCATTCTCTTGCAGAAACTGTTACAGTACCAGTAGAACACACAATAATCCAAACATCAATTTTATATTTCATCCACAACTAACATGGGAAACTATAATGGGGTGGCAAAGCATATCACCAAGTAAACATTTTACGAAAAAAAAAAACCCAACTCCACAAAACCCTGTCTATAGATTTATTTGCCTTTAGGTTTTTTTCTCAAGATTTATGATTGAGTGCTTCTTGGTAAGGGAAATATGAAAGTAAACTGACTTTGAAATGTTATTTTGCTGCTTCCATATCAGAAGCTTTATCTTTTAATTTATTGATATGAAACACTATAATAACAATTATATATTCAGAATCTAAATCTAATACATTTTGTAGTCAAATGACAGCTATCCCGGAGGCAAAATGCTTATCATGCATTCACTGTAAAATACATGTTTGCTTCAGTCTTTTGGGATTTCTCAATATACAACCCAGATCTCAGCTGAAAAAATGTAATAGGAATTTCATTTCATAGCTGTCACCAGGGAGTAAAATAAA
Source organism: Syrrhaptes paradoxus (assembly GCA_013400615.1). NCBI lineage: Eukaryota > Metazoa > Chordata > Aves > Pterocliformes > Pteroclidae > Syrrhaptes > Syrrhaptes paradoxus. Next base: position 5,341 of record VZTO01001406.1, read on the forward strand.
TATGGCTGAGTGAATATTATTTACGTGGAGTTGTCTTCTTGTATACTTCAAGTCTTTGAACTTATCAAGAAAAGGCTTAATCAAGGATTTAAAAAGTGTTTGTGAAGACATGTCCGGATGCTATTCCATTTGAAAAGACAGTTGCAAAGAGAATCTCAAATATATTATGTTTAAGACTTCTTGCTGGGATTAAAAATGAAAAATCTTCAAATAAATGTAGATGATCAGAGTGAAAAATTGTGAGATTTTGGAGCTCTTTGACCAGTTATATATCAGGATTGCTTTGAAAAGTTTAGTATCTTTAATGACATGTGTCAGATGCTGTGCATTTCAGAGATAAACATTCCAGCTTATAATGAGATAAGGTTTCATACCTACAGTACAGAGGGTTTTGATTTTTTAAAATGTGCAAGGGGATTCAGGAAAGGTGCCCTCAAACCCCTCATACTGTTGTAAATAAACAAGTTCCTATGAAGAAACACAAAGCTGAGAGGGGATGTTAACACCGAGAAGGACTGAAACATTACATGAGAAGAAAGAACTGGCCTCGGTGATACTGAAATAAGGCAATATGCATGCGTAAAATGTCAAGGTCAAATATAAAATTAATTTCAGCTATAGGATGGCTACTTATCTCTGGAGGTAAATAATGAAGAGAATAAGTAGGCTACATTGCCAATAGCACAACGTGTCATCAATAGAAATGATATTTGGAAAAAAAAGTGACAATTTGTCTGATAGAGAAAGTGAAATAGTGATTTCTGAGGCATAGTGAGACTTTGTTTCCATAAACTGCTCTGATCACACAGGTGCAGGAAAAGTCATCTGAAATTAAACAGATACAAAAATGGAAAGTGAGAAGAATACAGGTCTGTGTAAATGAAAAGGAAATTAAAGAAACTTGATTTTTGTTATCCTGAAGCTGGAGAAGGATACGGATAACAACAGACTAGGAGGATATAAGATTATAAAAGAAAGTGAAAATTTCTAAAATAAGCATGGCACAAGACATGCGCAGAGTAGCTCTCTGCTAGAATAAAGTATTTTCAAAGTTTCTGGACAGCATTTCTATTTTTTTTTTTTTTGCATAGACTGTTTAGGTTTCTTGACGTGCTTTCCCTCCGTTTCTAGGTATTTTTATAGTCAAAGCATCTTGACAAAGACTGTCATGCAGTACATGTATTCAGAAGGCTCAAGATTTTCTAAATTGATTCATGGCTTCAGGTAATATAAAAATTTTTCATTGTTATCTTTATGAGCTTTTCAATAAGAAATGGATCTTTTTTATTTTTTGTAGACTTCAGATAGAAATTAAAAGGAACCATTTACATTTTTTTAGGAAGAGGTTTTCCAACCTATATTCTTTGTTTTAATAGCTGACAGCATAGTCTTCTGTAAATATCTGTCTGATATTCATACCATTATTTTATTTTATATTTCAGGTTTTTTTTTTTTTTTGTTACAGAGTCAGCTTGTGAAAACCACCTCTTTACAGAGATGTTTGCATGCTTATACTCATATATTTTCTAACATGTATGCTATTGTATTGGGTCTGGCTGAGATGGAGTCAGTACCCCCACAGCACCCTCACAGTGCTGAGTGTGACACTGGCAGCCAGCAGGGTGTTTGTAACACATCTTGGGAGGGGGCGGAGCCAGGACAGCTGACCCGGATTGGCTGTTCCATACCATGTGACATCAGCTCAGCCATAAAAGCCAAGGGCAGGGAGGAGGAGGGGGGCATTTGTTACTGTGTTTGTCTCCAGGAGCAGCTGCTACACATATTGAAGCTCTGCTTTCCTGGGAAGTGGCTGGACATCGCTTACTGGGGGGAAGTAGAGAATAACATCTTTGTTTTCCTTTTGTTTCTGTGAGTGGCCTTGCCTTTTGGTTTAATTAAACTGCTTTTATCTTGACACACACATTTTTCATCTTATTCTTTTCCCTTTATTTTGCTGAAGGAGGAGTGATAAGAGTGGTCTGGTGGGCACCTGGCATCCAGCCAAGGTTAACCCACCGCATCTATTTGCATGTGGTGTTCACAAGCATTGAAATTAAACTTTTTTTATTTACATATACCAAATTCCATTCTTGTACTTCATGGCCCTTGGTTCCTTAGAGTACAATTAAAACTGAAATCCTAAACTAAATGGGCACAGGATAATCCTCCACTGAGGAATCTGGCATCAAAGTACAGGAATTTCTTATTTCATATCTTTCTCTGTCTGATCTGACTGCAGCATGCTTTACAGAATTTTCTGCAGAAAATATGAGTGTTTAGCATACCAAATAATACAAGTTCATGAAAATCTCTCTCAGTAGACTTATAAAATACCAAAAATCCTGTGGAGAAAGGGGAAAATAATACAAGTTCATGAAGATCTCTCTCAGTAGACTTATAAATGACAAGGGTTTGGTGGAGATTCCACATGAAGAGAGAATGTGTTAAAGGTCTTTAAATCCCTGGCCAATTCTGTCACCCTACAAAGGCAAAAATAATCAACAAAACCAACCCTAAGATCTACAGGTTGGGTGGGGGGGTTTTCTTGTTTGATTATTTGCTTGATTGCTTGTGTTTTTTATATGCAACTATGTGTTGTTATCACTAACCTACAGTTCCATGATAGTCTTCCCCTTCTCCAAGATCACCCCATAACCAGTAAATTTACTCTCTTGGGATGTAGCTACAACTCCTTACTTAGTCTAAAAATGAAATCCCCTGAGACAAGACTGGAATTCAAGTGTGATGGATGATATTCTGAACTGTGCATTTTCACACAAAATGTAGACCACATCCTTAATGAAGTCAGCTACAGATTCGATAACACCTACCTTTAGACTTCTCCAGTAACACAGAGAAAGTTTAGCTGCCTTTTAGTTGAAACTTGATTTGTGACAGTGAGTTCTTTCACCAGAAGAGATATTTCTGGAGGCTTTAGACACAGTAGGGAGTTGCCTAGATCATATGTACTCCCAGGGACAGGGACTGTGATTTGTATGTGTTCCCACTTAAGAACTATCTTGAGCTGATGACAGAGTTTAGTTAAACCTGACTCCACCAGAAGTTCTTTTGTTTAGTTTTGAATAAAATACAGCCAGTGTAAAGTATAACCACATTGTAAAAACATAGATTCTGTTTCTGCTTTTAGTTTTAACTTCCAGTATTCTTTTCTTCCCATTCATCACCTCCACAGAGATATTTTTTATTACCTTTCAAAGGTGTCAGATCTTGGATAAGGCTTGGCTTAAGCAGAGCAAAACAGCCCTCTGTCAAAAATGTGGGTAAAATCATAAACACCCCTCTTCCCCTCCACGGCAAACAAACAAACAAACAAAAAAACCCAATCAAAACTGAAACAATTCAAATTCTAATTATCACACAAACTTCTGATGCCAATATATACACAACAGATAATTCATTATGTGGAGAAGTAAGCATGCAGGTAATGTGTTACAGTGCTGGCACTGATGTCCAGTGTATATTATATTCCAAGATGATAAAGTATACACACTTGTAAAGAGGATAGCATCATTTTCTACAGCCTAAGACTATAGGCCCAAAGTCAAATTATTCCATTGTTTAGGTTGTACCTAGGAAACATTTATCAGAATGATGTAAGCATGTTCTTCTGACCGCTGCCTCATACATGTATCAAAGATCTCCATACATGACCTTCTTAAGGTCGCCTCATTTAGGCAGTTGAAAGACAACTTAACTTTCTCATGTTGTCTTTGAAGGACAACAGTGTGAGAAAAATCACAGCTCTCCCCTCCCTCCCTTTTTTAGCTATCCAGATACTGTCCTACCGTCTTGTTCAAAAATTGAAAAATCATTATCTCCTTGTTTTGGGAGACAATAAGGTACTAAGTGTCCTGGCATATAACACCTATGCACATACCTACACGCAAACATAACACATGCATGTGTGTGCATGTGCAAAAAGGGGAACAAAACCTCCAAGTTTCAGGTCCTAGGCCAACCACGAGCCAAGGAAAATTAAGGAAATATTTCTCTCTGGATAGCAGTTTAGTGGTTGTCTTCAGAAGATTTATGGATATGAAGTATATGTCAGGGTTAGGAGAGTGGACCAGATGCTCTGATCCAGTACGACAACGCCTGGATTCTAATGTTTCCCAGCTTGGGGCAAACTCTGCAATACAATCTGAAATAGCCGCCTTTCATGCAGCATCTCTTGAAGTAGGACAGCATTATGGCAAGCAATCTGTTATAAGCCTTTATACCTAACAGTTGGAGTTATATGATTGTCACTTAATGAATAAAAGAGTGGTTTTCCTTAATTTTTTTAATTAGCATATTTCTCAGAAGTTTGTTAAAGTGCAACAGTTGTCTATTCAAAAGTATTCATAGATTTTACAATGGCTTGTAAGTTTTTTCCTCTTTCTTAAGATTTAGAACCGTTTAAGATTGACAGATTTTTATAATTATTATTTTTGTTGCTTTTCTTACAAGTGTGACATCTCCAACAAAAACACGGCTTTATTTTTTCTAATAGAAAACGGAGGATGATAGTTACAGCTAAAGTGCATTCTGCTACACTTCAGAATTTATTTGGTTTCAAGATGTATTATTCTGAGGAGAGGTAACTTTATGCATCACATAAGCACTTCTTCATCATACTTTGGCACCCACATTCTACTCTGCCATTAAACAAGTGTGATAAAAGCAAAGACAGTGTTGGTTACCCAAAGACTTACCCTCTATAGCTTGCAGATCCGAAAAGCAAAGCAATTCATTTTATGTAATCCAGCAGAGATGCTGAATGATACTTGATGCACTTGATGTAGTGCAAGGTGGAGACGATAACTGAAATGAATTATTTAATGAAAAATGTGCAGTATTAATCCTCTGTAAAGTTCCACAGTTATTCACCTTTTGTGAATTGTGGTTATTATCCAGATATACCTAAGGGAAAGAACTATGAGTTGTATAACCAGCTTTGTGGGCTATATACGTACTAGATAGTACTTTCCCACAAAAGTGCTCTCATTAAATTCAGTGAGACTGTAGCTTAGTATTCAAACAATAAATGAAAAAAAATTATCTGTATGTTACTTTGAAATGACATCTTTTATCAAAGAAGACAGTTTCCTGAATGGTTCAGTGAATACTGAAATTTAAGAAATATTTAAATAAAATCTTTAAATAAAAACCCAACTAAGCCTTGATGTAAAGAACTACCTATGCCACTTGCATAATAACCTTTTCTTGTACCCGTTGACTAGAGCAGTTATATATTGGACATTTTCACTCCAGCTTTTCAGCACATGAAACAAGTGATAATTGTTCTTATTTACCTTTTTACTCGTGTGATATGTAGGCAGGTAGAAGAACAGACCATTTTTCAGGCTATACCTTCCTTATGAGTTATTGTGTTTGTTTTATCCAAGGTACACGATTTCTCTGAGATATTTTGGACTTTCATTATTCTCAATAATAAAATAAAATGAGAAAAAGTAGGGAAACCTGAAAAATACTTACCTAAACAAAATCTATGATCTTAATTTATTTTTATATTTCTAACAAAAGTGTTGTGGGAATCGCGGATCAGACTAGACGAATAATGCTGATAATGTTTTCATGTTGCACTGGAAAGTTTCACTAACTGAACAGAAGCCTAAGGGGATTTTGTACATTAGCTTCAGAGTTTCCTGAATTTTTTTTCCTTAATAAAAAATGATCCTTCTGTTGTACTGGTAAATGTGTGACATTTATATTCATTCAGTAGATGCTGGCAGACAAGATTTCTTGGATTTGCTAGGATTCTAATAAATGCCACCATTTATTTTTCACTATTGTTTAGCTTGATAAGAGAGAAAATATTACCATGCTGCTGAAAAAATAAAAGAAAGGAAGATGGGAAAATGGGCTTATCTGATTATTGCATTTTTTTCCTCTCATATGTAAATATATGGCAAAGCTTTATTAAAAATTCTTCAGAGGAATTGACTGTATTTTGCTGACCTTCGCTAGGCTGTGCAGCTTAGTTTGAATGCTTTTAAATTTATGATGGTTTACACATTTCTCAGATTTTTCATAGGCTATTTTGCAGTAAAAATTCTCCTCTTCCAGGCAAGATATTCTTGGCTTGTGAAATGTGATTACTGCAGTATATTGTCCATTATAATATGGACGCTGTTATTTAAAACAAGCAAGCAGAGAAGAAGATCAACTTGCTGAACAGGGAACTCTTGGAAGAAGAAATTTTGTGATCCCTAGAAAAGAGGTCAGGCTTTGCAGGAAGATTGAAGATCCACGGTTTGCATATGCAGAGAGGACACATGGAAGGCTAAAGCTCAATTGGAATTGAAACTGGCCAGTGTTGTGTCAGACATCAAGTTTGTTTAAGTATGTCAACAGCAACAGGAAATCCAAGAAAAACATTGGAACAATACTGGTTGAAGATGGTCACCTTACCAATAGAGATTAAGAAAAAGCAGGAGTATTCAATGCTTTTTTTGTCTCATTCTCTAATAATACTGATAGACCTTGGACTGCCTGGTCCCCTGAGTCAAGAGGACCATGAGTATGGGAACAGTGATTTTCCATTTGTGGATACTGAAATCGTAAGGGACCAGCTGTATCAGCTGAATGTTCACAAGTCCATGGGGCCTGATGGGATTCATCCAAAAGCACTGAAGGAGCTAGTGGGTCTCATGGCAGGACCCTTCTCGATCATCTACCAAAGGTCTTGGGAGTCTGGAGAGGTCTCCACTGACTGGTAGCTAGCTAACATTATTCCCGTTTTTGTAAACTGGGGCATGAGGGAGACCCAGGAAACTACAGACCTGTTAGTCTAACCTCAGTTCTTGGAAAAATTGTGGAGGAGCTTACACTGAGTGTTGCTGAAAGACATTTAAAGAACAATGCAATCATCAGGCACAGTCAGCATGGGTTCAGAAAGAGAAAGTCCTGTTTAGCTACTTTGATGTCCTTCTATGATAAGATCGACCACCTAGTGGATGATGGAAAGGCGGTGGATGTAGTCGTTCTGTATTTCAGTAAGGCTTTTGATGCTGTCTCTCGCAGCATTCTTAATTTCTCTTGCTACTCCATAGCTTACTTTCATTTTTGCCAGTCATCCTTATGCATTCAGCAACAGGCTATTGTTCTTGATCTTGCCAGCGTTGTTACTCAGATGCTCCCTGTGTGCTACTATACACATTGTTCTTTTCCTCTTTTGTGATCGTGTTGCTCACATACGTGAAATTCTTAAGAATTGCACTTGGCTGTTCCATCACAGTGTAAACAAAACACATACTGTTGTTAGTTACACCATTTTAATATATCTGTATTGGGGTGTAAGGCCAACTAGTATGAATTATATCCTAACTTATGATTTCTAAATTTTCAGGTCTCTGCTTTGTCTACACGGTTCCTAGGGAGGATTGCTGACACACGCAACTTGCCTGGTATGGTTCTGCTGTGGAGNGTGAAAATCTTAAGAATTGCACCTGGCTGTTCCATCACAGTGTAAACAGAACACTTACATACTGTTGCTAGTTACACCATTTTAATATATCTATATTTATATCCTAACTTATGGTTTCTAAATTTTCAGGTCTCTGCTTTGTCTACACGGTTCCTAGGGAGGATAGCTGACACACGCAATATGGTATGGTTCTGCTGTGGAGGAGCCTGCATGCTGAAGCAAACATTTTGAGAACCCTTAGGGTCCCTTTCAGAGACAAAAATCCTTTTTCCAGTGTGTGCACTTTCTGACTTTCTTGGTGCGAATTAATTTGTAAGTGGAAATGTTTGCCTTCAGGGCACTGCTCTACTGGAAACAGGGCACTGTTTACCTGGAAAGGGCAAAAACTCTTAAGGGTTCTTAAACAGAGGGTTTCACCTCGAAAAATGTTGGGTGACAACTCATGAGTGCCTAAAATCAGAAAACTGATACCTAATAAAATCTTGGTCTTTCAGTTGACTTGCACTCTATGGTTTTGGTCATTACCAAAGGGATTATGGGGTCCTATGGGTTTAAATTTTATTTTGTTCTGTGGTTTCTTTTTGGTGGCTGTTGTTTTTTAAACTGGAACAGAAACTGTTTATGTTTTGCTGATTTTTTTTCCAGAAGAGTACTTTCCTACTCCAACAAGCCTAAACAAAATCCAGTTAAATGCAGCAACTCTGTTTTGGCAGAATACTAGAGTGTGATCAGTGAAGTATCTAATCAAATTTCCATCTATTTATGCTGTGTTCAGCTTTAAATTAGGGTTTATACTTTGAGATATTATATTAAAAATGAAGTTAGACATTTGATTATAATAACTATGGATAAAGCTAAACCTAACCATGAAATTGCACTGACATTTGGAGGGGAAAAAAGAAATCAAAACAGATAAACCTGTTAGGAGTCAGTCTAGCTATCAGCTATGTTAGAGTATACTCAAAGCCATGAAATCACAATTAAGAGACATTGACATACTGCAACTATGTGATTACATTTAGGTAAAATTTAACTTTCTTTCCATCATCAAAATGAGTAGTTGGATTTCTGATGTTATTAAGTGTTGTTTTCTTTTTTTCTGAAATTACTTCCTCCAACATGCCAGTGCTACATTAATTTAAGAAAGTTAGTCATACACTAGGAGTTCACAGTGATGCTCATTAAATGCAGATCATGTAGTTATTCAACAACAAACGTTAAGATTGAGTTTTGTTTCATTGAAGTCAATGTGTTAAAATGTACAGTCTGTTGACAAAATACCTGATTTAAACAGGTGTCAAGGCAAAGTTTTATGGAACTGGGGTCATGCAAAAAACACATAATCAGTGTCTAATCTAAGCACTGAATCTTCTGGGAAAACCTGAGAAAAAGAGAAAGAAATTTAATGTGGGTAGATCTCCCAGGTGGCTGCTTTGACTAAATTATAAAGATCAAAAGAAATAATGCAAATAAAGATCAGAGTCTAAATATTTACTGTGCCACTAATGTGAGTCAAGTGACAACAAAATTGAAATAAATATTTCTTGACTTTTGTAAATAACTAACAAGTAAGAATTTTGATTTAGAATCGGCAGCATTTGAGTTAGTTAAAAACGATGTGATTTTTTTGCTGTTGCTGTTCTTTGGCTGGATGAGTTGTGCAAAACACCAGAAGAGCACTTCTGATAAGCATTTGAGGTTGAATACAGTTAAACACAGTACATGTGCTTGAACATCCAAATGTTCATAGAGTGAAAGCAGAAAAAGATTTTGAACCTGGCCAACAGATCATGCCTGATTCACATCTATGTATGAACGAGTATTTGAAGATTTTATTTCTATTTTTTGATTAGCTGTGCATAGTTGAAATAATACAGAAATTCCTAATTTAATTTATGAATGATAAAGCTATAGATACTGGCAACACTGCTGTTAGCAATACCTGTGAACTGTGGAATAATTTTAAAAGCTAAGTATATGGAATAGAGAGAAGGGCATTCCATTCCAGATGACAGCAGAAATTTAGGTGAGACATCAAGTTATCGTTCCAAAGAACAGTAGTACTTTTGTCATAACCACTTTTAAAAATAGGTCCAGCAAGTATCCTTTATTTAATAGCTCTGCGCTATTCATCTTCCCTGAAGTGAGCGATGACCCTTGCAACTGTAGTAATTAAACTTTTCAGTTGCAATAAGGGCCTCTGACAGTCTCAAAAGGAGAATTACAAATTAGAACTCTGACAGCCCAGCCCCCTGAAAAGAATGAATCTATTTCTCCTTGGCTTTTTAACTCCAACTCAATCCTGGCAATACAGTCAGGTGTGAAAAAATAAAGTTTCATGTAATAGATCGTGAATTTTAGACTGGTAATATATCTGAATGTGCATTTTCTAATACTTTAATCATAGTGACATAAATATAACATTATACCCTACGAGTTCATTATCTCTCCATCTAGTGCAAGAAGAACGAACTGAATATTCATGATGGGCTAGGTAGTGATGATGGCATGTGTCAAAGAGATCTACTGTAGAGCCTTACTTAGTTTCCCATAATCCTACTCTGCCTCACCATTTTACTCACCATTTGCTAGCTATTATCATAATTTCTTAAAACAATGTGCATTAAAACAATTAAATTCAACTTTGCTTAAAGCCTCCCATCTTAATTCTACCCTCAACTGCCTTATTAAGCTAAGTAATAGTAATACACATTTAAATAATAATTAGATAATGACTTTTGCTGAGTTGAAATGATAATTAATGAAGTTTAAATTGAAGTAGTGACCTTGAGGGATAATAAACCATGCTAATTGAAACTAGAAGTTAATATATTATACCACAGATTTTCAAAACACTGGGGGATTTACAGAGGTATGACTTTCCTCCTTTCCTCAATGACATAGGCTTGGTTCAGCATTTTTTTGCCTTTAAGGGATGGACAAATGTATTCTCATTGATTCAGATGTAGCAGTTAAAAAGTTATTGTTGAAGGTGAATTAATTTGATCCATTTCCTAGTTTGTATTGAAATGGACTAGAAATGTTAATTACTGAATTGCATCTGAACTATGAAATCCTACAGATAAAAGACAGCATTGAACAACCCACAATGGCTTCAAAAGCTGTTCTTTCTAGATGATACATTTTTTAATTCCTAGTCTTTTAATTAATTGGCAGTTTTGGGGTGGGTCATGACAGTCAATATGTGTTGACCCACCTCAAAACTGATAGTGAATTAGAAGGCTATAAATTTAAAATTATAACCCAAAATTAATTTTGTGTATGTTCAGGTGAGTTTCTCCCTCCTATGTCCATAAAGCGTGCAAAAGAAATGTGGCCAGCAGGTTGAGGGAGTGATTCTCCCCCTCTACTCTGCTCTCATGAGACCTCACCTGGAGTACTCACCATGTTCAGCTCTGGGGTCCACAGTGTAAGTTCAAGGAGGTCCAGAGGAGGATCATGAATCTGATCAGGGGTCTGGAGCACCTTTCCTGTAAGGACAGGCTGAAAGAGTTGGGGTTGTTCATCTTGGAGAAGAGAAGGCTCCAGGGGGGACCTTATAGCAGCCTTCCAGTTCTTGAAGGGGGAAAGATGAGGAGTCACTCTTTATCAGAGAGTGTAGTGACAGGACAAGAATTAATAGTTTATAACTGAAAGAGGGTAGATTTAGACTAAACATTAGGAAGAAATTCTTTACTGTGAGGGTGGTGAGACACTGGCACAGGTTGCCCAGAGAAGCTGTGGATGCCCCATCCCTGGAGGGGTTCAAGTCCAGGTTGGATGAGGCTTTGAACAACCTGGGCTAGTGGGAGGTGTTTCTGTTACTAAAGGGTGTATTCAAGGTGTTAATAGTATGTTATAACAGTATTTTAATTTATTTACGGCAGAGGGCTGTCTAGTAAGGAGTTTTGGGTTTTGTTTTGTGGGAAATACTGTTCATCTGTTTTGCATTTCTGCCTGAGGTTAAGGCAAGCGATAGGTTCAGTGACTGATTGGTGCTATGAAAATTTGTGAGAATAAACACCAGTATGTGAGCCGTTTCTATTTTTCCTCTCAGCTATATTTTTTAAAATTCCATCCTCAAGTGACACTACAAAGCTTCCTCTCATTTCAAATAACATTCATCCACCTACTGCAGAAAAACAGTCATATGTATATGAATATTTGGGATGAGAATCCATAGAGTAACACAGGTACATTTTTCTTTATTAATAATGAGTTTTTCCGAGGTATGCATCAGGTGATAATACCCCACAGCTCACCCTGAAAAGTAGTTTGTTCTGTGAATAGTCCCATTGATTTCAAATAAACTCAATAATCAGTATTCCTTTTGAAAAACAGAACACAGTCCAGCTCCCCTGTTGTTGTACAACAACATCCATCCACTGGATTTAGTAGAATTGCACTGATTTAGACCAGCTGAAGGTCTGGCACATAAATCATGCAAAAATGCTATTCGAGTACACTGGGAAATCGGTAGGGCTGCTTGGAAAGTAAAGATCACCCGGAAATTCTGGACCTGTTCCCATAAAGCTTAAGCATAATTATTATTGTTGATGGTATATTGCTTCTGCATTTTCAACAGTGAATAAGGATGATAGAATAATGTATAAGAATAGATGGGATTCACTTTCTTATGCATAAAACACCTTCCCTCAGTTCTGATAAAGGCTTTTTGCCAGTGCCTTACTAACAACAAGTGCTGATGGAGGCAGACAAAAATAGCCTTCTGCAAGATATACTGAGAGACCAATCTGACAGAATAAATCTCATTTGTTTGTGTCCCAGACTCATACTTACATTGCTAAACCTTTATATTCTTGGCGATATGGGTCTTTGGTCCTGAACACAGATCCTCTTTCCTCTTGCATTTATAATGCGACCAGAAAATCATCTTGGTAGAGCAGTCACCTTCACTTGGACTTATAAAAAGGAAATTGTTTAGACTGTAAGGATGGTCAGTTGGAATGTGGCTTGAAGCAATATTTCAGCCCTGAATCCTGTGCTTAAGTGCTGCCATCTTTCAAATAAAGTGTCTACTCCCATTCAGATAAAGAACAAGCAGTCATCCTCCTCTTTATGTTGTCTTTGTCCTGCTCCAGTTTTGATTTTGACCTTCTCAGAAAGACATGATGGGGAAACTTGTCAGTGAGCCTGGGGCATTGTTTTTCAGCCTCTGCTGCAGTGTAGGTTGTAAATGTTGATTCAGAAGGGGCTGTGGAGCTTAGTAAGCACTTTGTTTCCAGAAAGAGAAGAAAATAGAATAGATTTTATCTACAAAAAAAAATTGTATACTTAAAACAGTATTAAAGTTACTTTAAATTCTGATTTGAAGGCAAACTTGCTTTTACTTCATGGATAAATTTCTGGTCAGTACCCAGTTACTGAAATGCTTGTTATTGTATAATAAAAACAACAGCGCATTGGTTTCAGTTCCTTTTATGCAGAAGAACAGGTTACATAAGTTATCCATACATTTCAAGGTCTGAGTCAAGGTTTTTTTGAACTGTACCTTTTGATTAAATGACACGAGCACATATTTATTTTCCACGTAGTGACTTTACTAAAGCAGTATTTTAGCGCTATTCTAAGCATCAGCTTAGCGAAAGCTTCTAAATATATATACATACACGCATATACATATATGTGTGTGTTTGGCTGTTTTGAGGAAAATAATCTGTTACTTCTCCTTGGAGTACCATGACTAACTGCATTGGAACCAGAGCAGTTTTATTGTTCATACTCCGGGACATATTCACTTTTGGGCTGGTTCTGCAGAGACCTGGGTGAAGTGCTGAGCATCAGCCTTCACCGTCTTCACTGGCTTTCATTGAGAGGCACTGATTACCTGCTAGGATTTATTCCTATGCTCAAGGACTTTTAGAGGACTATGTAAACTCCAAATGAGTGACTGAGTCATGTTATATTCATTAGCGTCAGCTGCAGAGCAAGGCATTCAGGTAGTCGTGTCAAAAAACCCCCAACCCTCTGTCATCTGTTGCATGTGCAAAGCAAGGGATAATTTTTAGTGTCACCTAGTTTTCATGGACTGAAGCTGTTCATAATTACAAACTCTGTATTAATCTATATTAATATATTCACACTGGATTACTGTGATTAGTGTTTATATATATGTAACACAAATATGGAAACATATTCCATGTGCAAAAATAGACAGTGAGACGAAAACTGTAGAAGCTGCAGTTCTGCACAAATGACTCTGATCACTTAATGAGTCATAATGGCTCACAGCGAATCTGAGGCACAGAGTAATGAAGTACAGCTTGTTGACATCCACCCACATGTGACAGCCCCTACAGTAATACAATGACACAGCAATGATATCGTGTTACAAAATTTTAATCATTTTTGACCGAGTCAAAGCGAAGTTTGAACATATGACAGAAAATCCAACTCGCAGGTGTCTCTTCCTTTAAGAGATCCATCTCAGTCAACAACTGAATATGAGCGTGCAGTTTCTTCTGGAAATGGGCTTGTGGTTTGTTGCCTACTGGGCAATTGCCTGCTTCAGAAAATTTGCACATTATTTGCTATAGCTCAGTGCATGGTTCCATCTCCAGATTCAGGCAAAACCCTTAAGGCAGATTTCCATTCAGTGAGTGACCTCAAAGCCCTGAGTAAAGGGAAAAGGTCCTATAAAAAGATGGTCCCATGTCTTCCCTGTGTTCTGTGGTTTTGCCTATAAATAAGGTGCCTATTCTATAGACCTACCTGAGTTGGTGCAGGCAATGAAACAAGGAGAATGTGCTTTAGTGACACACAGGGGAGATACATTTTCCTTTTCTATCTCAGTAACAGCAAGCCAGTAGTTCTAGTACAAAGAACATAATCCTTTAAATTTGTATTTTTAGGGAACGATTTTTGAATATTCTTGTAAACAAAATGTATAATTTTTATTTTAATAATTTTTATATATATATATACAGTTGTTTATTTAGAGAGATTCATCTCGGTATGTAGGATTTTTAAGTAACTCCTCTGTTCTCCAGTTTCTTCAGTATTTGCTGAGCACTCATAGGCAATTCTGGGTATTCAAAAATGTAGACAGAAATGGAAGGGGAAATGAAAAGGGAACATGCTTTCAAAAACATTCTTTCCTGGAACTTCCATTACATCCCAGTATACTTCCAGCAGTTCTCATCCCAGACTGTTAACCTCAAGTTCAGATCAAGGACATAACTAATCCCATACCTCTTTTTATGCATGTAACTTTCCTTACTGGGTCTGAACATTCTCACTGACCCCCCAGTTGTTCTAAAAACGTATATTGAGTAAATCATGACTCAAAAGGTAAAAGTCTTTAGTTCTGGGTTTTGATTTGTTCTTTATAAAAGCAGAAAAATTTAACTAGTCTGAAATCCAGATGTAACCATTAAATACATGTGTTTTTAAAGTTCTGAATTGTTCCTAATATTTTTCAGAAAGCATCTGTCTGACAGAAAAATGAGGACTAAAATCTGTACATAGAATAAGCATGCTTAAATGACATCCACCTAAGGATTAGAATATAATAAAAACTGATGATTCTATAAGAAATATATTGTCCTTACATGCACTGGGAAAGGTTACTTTTCAGGACAGAAGTATACCGCTACTCAGAATAAGGAATATCATTTGTTAGCAGAATGTTCTGTCCTTTTGTCTTGTACCCAACTGAGTAAGGTTGAAATGTTTTGGATTATTAAAGTCTCCTTTCCACTGAACAAAAATGTGATTGAATGTCCGGTGAATTGGGCTGTGAGGAAGCACATGATGATGGTTAGAGATTTAAAATCACCTGTGTGGACTCTGTTCAAGTGTTCTCACAGTCATTTAAATATGAAGTATGAAGTAGAATGAAACACAAGGCAGTTCTCAATTGACAAGTATTTTAATAGGAACTTCGTGCTAGCAGGTGGCTGAAATTTCATCCATAACCAACAGTGCAGCTTGGTAGGTAAAAGATGGAGTCAGAACAAACTGTACCTAAAACTGAAAATTAGATATTCTAGTCCTGAAGAAAGAAAATGAAAAAAAACTAGGGTTTTTTGGGATTTTTTTTGTTTGTTTTTTTTTTTTTTTTCCTTTAATATGGAAACTTTTGTCATTAGCTAGCATTACACTAATAACAATTCTAATTCTAATTCTGTTGTTGAGAGATCACTCACCAATTGCCATCACCGACAACACAGACTTTATTTGGGAAAATTAATTTAATTTTAGTACCAATTAAAATCAGAGTAGGGTAATGAAAATTAAAACCCAAATTGTAAAAAACACCTTCCTCCCACCCCTCCTTTCTTCCTGGGCTCAACTTCACTCCCAATTTCTCTACCTCCTCCCGTCCAGTGGCACAGGGGGACTGGAATGGGGGTTGTGGTGGGTTCATCACACGTTGTCTCTGCTGCTCCTTCCTCCTCATGGGCAGGACTCCTCACACTCTTCCCCTGCTCCAGCGTGGGGTCCNGCTCCCCCATCACCCTCCATGGCTGCAGGGGCACAGTGGCCTCACCATGGGCTGCACCACGGGCTGCAGGGGAACCACTGCTCCAGCATCTGGAGCACCTCCTCCCCTTCCTTCTTCACTGACCTTGGTGTCTGCAGAGTCGTGTCTCTCACACATTCTCACTCCTCTCTTCAGTTGTTGTGCAGCAGGTTTTTTTCCTCGTTCTTAGCTGTGTTGTCCCAGAGGCACTACCACCATCACAGGTGGCTCAACCTTGACCAGTGGCAGATCTATTCTGGAGCTGGCTGGCATGGGCTCTATCGGACATAGGAGAAGCTTCTAGCAGCTTCTCATAGAAGCCACACCTCCCACCACCAAAAACCTTGCCATTCAAATCCAATACAACAGTTGAACCATTTTTATCCAAACATTTCAAGGACATCAGTTGTGCCTGGTTAGATGACAAATTCAACACAAATTGCCCTGAAAAAACGTTCTGATTTCTCAGGTCTTAAAGTGACCATTCAAACTGGAAGTTATTTGCACTGTTAAATGTGGGTAGAATTCTAGACTGTGTATGCACAATTTCTGACTTGTGAAATTGGAGCTGCCTGTTCCTCTAGTGCAGAGCAACCAGGCAGCAAACAGGCTTGTAACAGCTGTAGGAAGCAGCTAATTACCTATATCAGCACTGCAAGTGAAATGATGTACCTCTCTTTATACAGGAGTTTGCTCAGTACTATTTCATGCATAATTACATCACTTTAAAATGACAAAAATTCCTGGGAGAAAAAAAAAAAAAAAAGCAAACAAACAAGCAAACCCTAAACACACAAACTAGCTCTTTTCTTGAAATTATCTGAATAAGTACCAAACATTGGTGTCTGTGCAGTAGAAACAAGATCAAAGGCCAAAAAATATTCAAGAGCAGATGATCAGTAGCAAGCCATGCAAGTATTTGTCAGTTCCAGAAACTGCAATTATTTCTAAGTAGAAATACACTTTTTCAGGAAATAAATCTTAAATAAATACACCGTGCTTGTATTTAAGAGCATCCACCTTTGCTAAAATTGCTTCAGATATTTTTTCCTTTTTTTACTCTTAAGTACCACATTGTGATTCCACTACCTATACTCTTCTTATTTAGTACTGCATTCATTAAAATAAAGATAAAGACCAGAAACACTCACCAAGAGGTCCTTAATCTTTTATAACATTCAGTCCTTAAAGATTTATTCTAATTGCAAGTTTCCGTTTTATATAAAGAAGAGACATTTTGTTTTAGCTGTCCCAAACCATGTTTTGGTGTTTTCCAGCTCTTCACTCGCATGCTTTCTAAGGGCTACCTGGAGCATAGGCACACAAGGACTTGATACAGCATAAGCAGGAAATTACGTAGATTTCTTGCCTGGTCTGTGGCATGGACCCTGTTAAATGTTAAAATGTTATACAGAACAAGCACAGGCTAGACAATTAAACAAAGGCTATCCACCCTTGGAAGAGAGACCCATAGGCATTTTCCCTTACTATTTTTTTCAAATATAAATAAGATTAGCATTGGATGTCTAGAATAGATCAAAGGTTAAACTGCTTTACTTCTGTCTGATTTCTTTCCCAAGTGGTAAGCACAATAAGAAAGAGGTATTTGCTTGCTAAAACATTTGAGTTGTGCTGAAGACATTTAATCTGATTATTGGTAGCAAAAGAAGAATGTGAAATTTGAGTAGAAATGAGACATTATGTTATTCAGTGATCACTGAGGAGAACACATTAGCTACCTTGAATGTTTTCTTAAAAACAATATTCTGCTTCAATATTTATTTAGTTTGTGCCTCCTGTTAAGTGGAGGCTAGAGAACTATTCAGTTAATTCTGAAGTAAATATTTGGATTTGATCTACTGAGTAGTTCTCTCACCACCAATGACTACCTTTATCCACTGACTAGTTGTCTATTGTCTCCAATGGAAATTCAAACAACTGGCTCCTCAAGACACCTAAACTGCAGACATCTAAGTGTGTCCTTGGAGCTGACTCCCACTTCTGAATTCTACATGCAAAAATCTGAATGTGCAGCTCAGCATCACTGATCCAGAAGCAGTGATATTTTCTGTGACTTACCTTTCTATTAGTAAAGTTGATTTCTTAATCTTTACACAGATGAATAATCCTTAAGCTTCAGTATCCGTTGTTATTGAAGCTGATGGATAACACACAAAATGAAGATTATTGGCACGCAGAAGAGTTTGTGTCAGGCTTTATTTGCAAATTTCAATGAATCTGGGCTGTGGCAGAAATAAATTAATTCCTTGTGATCCTGAATACTCCCCTTAGTTCATTGATCTTTCTTCCTGGACTACAATAGACTCTGATCTTTACTTTATTCTGATATTTTCCCATGCAAACCCAAAGAGGTCACAGTACTAGAAACTGTGGTAAAAGCAGGATGAGAACACACAAGATCGTGCCAGGATAAAAAAAAAAAGAAAAAGTTTTCCTATTGTAATGCTTAGAAGGCATATATACTATATTTATGAAAAAAGGTAGATCAATACCTTTTGTTTTCTAAGAAAATATGCAAGCTAGTGACTATATTCTCCTCAGTGACCTCTGAATAAAATAATATGTCTCATTGCTGTGCAAATTTGACAGTGATTGGAATAGACTGTCTTCAGATTTTTGATGTTGAACATAAGCAACCGATGAAACTACAACATCGTGCAGTACAAACAGACACTGAAACTGTAAACAGCTCTTTCTATACTCTTTTTAAAGAAGTGGGTTGATGGTGACACATCTCTTTATATAATGTCAGCAACCATCAATGATATCACAATGATGTCTCAAAAGAGATACTCTCATCTTCCTCCAATCTTCTATATACGTGGCTGCTAATAAAGCCAATTGCTTAATTTTATTGTCCATACATTAAAAATTAACTATTACTTAAACCTGAAGGGAAGACTGTGACATGAATAGCTTTGTCTAATGTGAACTATTGTTTTAGTGTTTGTGCATGATTTTTTTTTTTTCTGTTTACATTTATAGGAGATCTTTGAAATTGCTTTGTTGAATGAAAATACTAAATGTTGTGAATTTTATTACACATAACACTCGTGGTTGAACAGCAATTTTGCTCCTNCTCTGAATAAAATAATATGTCTCATTGCTGTGCAAATTTGACAGTGATTGGAATAGACTGTCTTCAGATTTTTGATGTTGAACATAAGCAACCGATGAAACTACAACATCGTGCAGTACAAACAGACACTGAAACTGTAAACAGCTCTTTCTATACTCTTTTTAAAGAAGTGGGTTGATGGTGACACATCTCTTTATATAATGTCAGCAACCATCAATGATATCACAATGATGTCTCAAAAGAGATACTCTCATCTTCCTCCAATCTTCTATATACGTGGCTGCTAATAAAGCCAATTGCTTAATTTTATTGTCCATACATTAAAAATTAACTATTACTTAAACCTGAAGGGAAGACTGTGACATGAATAGCTTTGTCTAATGTGAACTATTGTTTTAGTGTTTGTGCATGATTTTTTTTTTTGTCTGTTTACGTTTATAGGAGATCTTTGAAATTGCTTTGTTGAATGAAAATACTAAATGTTGTGAATTTTATTACACATAACACTCGTGGTTGAACAGCAATTTTGCTCCTACTCTCCAAAATCTGTGAAGTTCCATTAAAATGGGATGACATGCTGGTTTCACAGATGACTGCTATTAGCTTAGTTTTGCCCTGTCACTTAGCTAATATGCAGCTATCTACCTATCAGGAAAAAAAACACTCTACAGTCAAACAAACCCACCATTATTACTACATTGTTTTATTGTATGTAAATTATTATTATAATCATTATTGTACATAAATTATTATTATAACTATTTTATCTATGACTGAAAAAAACTCATTCTGCAGAGTAGCTGAAATACATGCAGTATAGATGCAGACACCCCAGTTCTACCAGCTTCATCTATGCTGCTGAACAGACATCCAGGGAGCAGTGTCTTGCTCCCAGGTCTTGCTGCAGAATGATTTTGCTTGTGTTTTTCCAGGGAGGCATCCAGTGGCAGAGTGGCTGAATCCGCACTGCGAAGAACTTGGGTTTAGGTCTCCTCTTGCCTCTGTGTATTATCTTCGTAGCCCTAGGACCTAATTACTGTTTTGCTTATTTGAGCATAATGGAACTTTTTCCCAGTAAAAAATTTCTCAGTGTGAAGAACGTGCTTTAATTAAGTGAAATAGTGTTTTTGCATCATTAAATTCAAGGTATGTGCAGAGCATCCTGTGGTATGATGTGAGAGCATTATGGCAATGTTGCAGGGTGCAGAGTTTTCCAAGATAAGAGTGTAGGATTGTCTACAGCAGGCAGAATTCAGTATGATACAGTCTCCTAGTTTTCCTTTTAGGATTAGCCTCTGGTGTGAACTACCCAGGAGAATTGCATCCAGGATTGTCTTAGAGAGAACTAGAAGCTTCCCTAAGAAGAGAGATTGTGAGTAAATTAAGAATTAATCAGTCTGGATAACCAAGAGACATAGACCCAGAGGATCTAATTTTCTTCACAGTCTACACTGCAGTGTTGTCTGTCTTAAAGCCCAAAGGTTTGTACAGAGACTCTTAATGGGGCTAACAGTCGGATAGAGCTGAGGTGATAGAGTTTAGGGAAATGCAACCAAAAAAAAAAAAGATATTTATAGTTTTCATATACATTGTAAGCTTTCTATAAGAACTAACTTGTGAACCATAGTCATACAGGCTTTCTAGGGCTAGCCCCAGCTGTCTCTCCTCCTCAAGTTACTGCATTCTAGAACAGACCTCGGAAATGTTCTGAGATTGCGGAGAAAATGAATCGAGGACCAGTACACTGGAGAAAAACTGGGACTGATTCAAATGACACGATGCCTACCTAACTGCTGAATTTACATAACTGGAGGATTTTAAATACATCTTCAGTAAATACTTGTCAAGAATGGTTTTATTAGAGTTGATCCTGACATAAAATTGCTGACCTCCTGTAATCCTAGCCTCACCATTTTTTATGATCCTATGATTAAACGCACAAAGAACCTTAGGAGGAAGAAGCTTAAATTAGGATGGCAGGAGGTTTTTTTATACCCAAACAGCCTCAAAAATAAGGTAGCAGACCACTTTCAAGGTTGACCCAACATGCCAGTATATGTAGCCTTGTGCAAAATCAAGTTTCAGGTGTATGATTTAATGTTTCTGAGTAAAGCTTAGCTTTGTCAAATATTCCAGCATTTGCAGAAGGCAGAACATTGACACTGCTTTGGACATCGACTCTTAAATTACTGCTTAATTTGCACTTCAAACATAAAAGCTTGTTAACAACATTGCCCCAGATGTACAGCAATTGGAGGTTTTTGGGGAATATCCAGAGGCAGAACTTTAGGTACTCTAGCCTAATTTTTTTTTAGGAAGGATTATGAGATGTGCTAATCAAATTGGAAATATACTCTCATTGAATTAAACATTTTTTTTATCAAAGGAACACTTGTACAAAGCTTTTTTGAGGTAATGTATAACGAGTGGACTTAAGTTACTAAATTAAACAGCTTTCCGAGCGTTCAGTCTCTTACGAATTTGTTGCAACTTGAAATATGAGGTCATAATGTAGAACTTTAAAGTGACAAACGAGTGCTTTTAGGTTTAAGCTGAATAATCTTTAACAACAAATTTACCTTGATTCAAATATTTTCCATTACATCAATACTATCTAACATTTATAAATCTGAATAACTATAAGCTGCAGATGGTATATTTGAATGTGCAAATAATTTTATGTCTGAACATATCCTTATGAAGTCAAAGAGGTTCGTGCTAAGTGAGGTTGAAAAATTATTTCCATGGAAAATATTAGATAAGCTGCTAGGAATCTTCTTCCTTTTTCCTAAACTGTAAAAGTATGAAAACATAGTCAGAAACACTGTTTATGTTTGTGGCATTTGCATATTAACTGATGAATCCCAATCTAAATCCTGACATGGCTTTTTTTTTTTTTATTGAAAGAACACCTTTGTGGAGTCTTCTGCTATGTTATGAGACAATTTTTTTTGATCAAGCTACTAAATTAACTAATTTGCTTAGTGTTCATGGTCTAGTAAGTCATAGCAGCATGTTGTGTAGAATCATCATGGTTGCCTTGAGTTGCATGAAAAGTTGCAGCTCTCAACTGTTGATTCACTCAGTGCCTTAAACTCAGAGCAGAAGCTCCTTCTCCACCTCTATAGACTGTGATATGCTATGTGTGTTTAAATTTTGGACTGGAAAGGAAAGCAACCTTGAGCACTGAAAACCAGTCAACCCTTATCCTAGCCTAAAGATTCTGTTCTGTCTTTTTCTGACCTCACTAATACCGAATGTTTTCTTTCTGCAAGAGTTTAATTTCAGAGATTGAGTGAATCCATTTGCAAACGTCCTTGCAGACAGGATGATTTTCCAGCAGGTGATAACCGAGGGCTTGCTTTCAGGGATACCGGGACAGGAGCTTGCTCCCACACTGGAGCCCATCTAAGCCCATCTCGAGTGCTCTGTGTTGCTTAGTTTCCCTTAGTTCAAAGAGTTGAGCTATTTATAACAACTGTTTCAGCATCTTGAAGGTTTTCAATGCTCTTTGTTTTGATTATATTTACATTCTGCTCAATTACTATTTTCCCAGTGTGTGGGAGAGATACTAGGAAGAAATTTTTTAGTGTGAGAGTGAGGAGATACTGGAAGAGGTTGCCCAGGGAAGCTGTGGGTGCCCCATCCCTGGAGGGGTTCAAGGCCAGGCTGGATGAGGCTTTGAGCAACCTGGGCTAGTGGAGGGTGTCCCTGCCCATGGCAGGGGGGT
Organism: Syrrhaptes paradoxus; assembly: GCA_013400615.1. NCBI lineage: Eukaryota > Metazoa > Chordata > Aves > Pterocliformes > Pteroclidae > Syrrhaptes > Syrrhaptes paradoxus. The sequence continues at coordinate 28,106 of VZTO01001406.1, forward strand.
TGGAACTCAATGATCTCTAAGGTCCCTTCCAACCCAAACCTTTCTATGATTAACGGTTTGTCTGCAGATGCATAAAAGGCTCAGTCATCTGAGTTTTAACCTATGAATATATTATCTGCCTTCTTCCTTTTGATATGTTTTTTTTTATAGCCCAAGGATAGAGAAAAATACTGCAGCAATATAAAAACATACCTTTCAACTGTATTTAAAGCTCATAGCCAAAATTTATGTGAGAAAGAGCACAGTAACTGTGGAAACAGAGACATGATATATAAGGGGTTTTTTTCTTTCTCTTTTGGCCGTGTCTTTTATTTACTGCTGCACAGTGGCCCATTTTCACTAGAACTCAACACCTGCAACACTGCATTTAGCTTCTGACCTGGTGGATGGGTCACATGCATGTGCACTGAAAGCACGTTTGAATCATGGTGGGATGAGGTATGCCTAAACCTACTCAAGCTGTCAGTCTGATAAAATACTATATAAAAAGAAAACATCTCTTCCTCTTATGTTTTTGTGCCTTTTTGTGGTTTGCTTTTGGTGTCTCAGTGAAGTCGGTACATGCAGAGTGATTTTTGAGCGTTGCTTGTCAACTGTGCCCCTCAGGACATTAAGATCTTATCAGCCTATTTTCTAATTCCAGTGGGTCTTATTTGGAGAGTAAATAACCTGGCTGCTCAGATCAGGAAAGCTATATCTGTTGCTACAAAAGCTCTGGAGGAAAATTTCAGACCGAAAAGGGAAGAACCTACTGAATTTAGGCAGCTATTGAGCAGGTGTCTTTCCAATCACAAAAGCTGAAGTTGTGAAACACAAGGAAGAATTTTCTTTCAGTCTGGCCTAAATATTTTCAGTGGAAAGATACTGTGGGGTTTCCATTTTGGTCCCTCTCCATCCCTTCTGCAGCAAACAGAAATGAACAGTGCAAAACATCATGAACAACCATTAAGACTGGATTATGATCATATCCGAGCATTATACTTACTTTAATTAATGTATCACCAATAATAAGCACTACTGGAACTTTTCCGAAGGTGTGGTAGGGGCTTTTGTGTGAAACAACATGTTAAAAGTTTAGTACATGATACCTTTACACTATTTGTAATGAGAAATTTAAGAGGGAGTTGAATGACATCTCAGACGTCAAACACAACAATAAAAACTTAATGCATAATCACTGCAAACAGTTGTCATTGAGCTGAACTGCAAGGAGTTACCTGGATCTATGTCACCTGAAGTTCTACACTTCAAATGCTGTTTTTTAGCTTCTGTTGTGAAGTTGCATCACTGGAAAAATAATTATATTCACTTGATTTATTGCTCATTTCTTTAAAGGTGCCCTGTAATTAAATAATTGCCACTCTAAAGGTTTCCATGGCTATTTTTGAAGTTACTTATTTTTAGCTTTGGCAGCAGAGTTCATAATATGTGCACTTTTTCAGCTTTAATTAATCCATCATTATGACATGTCTATGACGTAATGTCCTTGCCTGACACACCACGAGGATGAGGCCAAATTTGCAGCACGTACGTATTGTTACAAACATCAAACAATTAGAAAAAATGTTAAGATTGATAAAGTCAATAATTTTGTACAACTTAAAATTGAAATCTGACAAGTATCTCAATTTATTGACATTAATAATCTCTGTACTTGAAATATCTTAGATAATTTTTGTGGTTTTGTTTTTTATTTTTAATTTTTTCTTAAGCCTTACACTTTTCAGAAGTCAACCAGTGTAATCTGTTTACACACACACAGGGTAGAAAAAAGTTTTCTCCTATTTAAGAGATATTTTTTATTTTTTATTAACACTACAACCCACATTAATTAAAATTAAAGGTATGAAAAATGGTATAATGCAAATCGTGTTATTTCCTATGCATCCTATATATCATATCACATTATGGTTTTGACTATGGGTAAGGACAAGTAACTATGAAAACTGTTATAAGACACTGGTATGCAATTTTACAATCTCTCTTATCATATTATGCGGTTATGTTTCTAGTATGGAACAATTTTCCACAAAAATATAGTTAAACCCATAAAAAAATAGCAGAGGGGTTGTTTTCCTGTGTCGTAATTTTGATTTATAGTCAGTGGGATTGTTAATTTTCATTAATACCAATTACAACTGAAAAGTTAACATATTCAGCAAATTTTATATAGTGTTAATCATTAATTCAACCCACACACTAAATGCTGACTGATAAAATCACACCTTTCCAAACGCATTGTACGAACTTTGTCATGAAAATAATATGATGGACTTTCAAGACCTAACATTTTTAAAACCTGACAGATATTGCAGTTAGGGTCCTTTAGCAAAATCTGTTTCTGGTCAAAGCTACAAAAGAGTTGTTGTCAGTACCATGATATCTGACAAATGGAATCAGAACAATATCTCTTGGCTACCAATCACCAACAGCAAAACCACAAAAACAGCAAGGCTCATTTTCTCTCTTGCCTGTTTTTAGAGAACATATTACAGAAATTGCAGTACAGCACTGGTCCTAAAATTTGTTTAAGTTGTCTCAGATTTTATGAAAAACTCTGTTTTTGTCAAACAATCCTTAAGTGCTATACTATCTGTTATCAATATTTTAGAGGCTTTGAACAATAATAATTTTCTTTCAAAAGTTGCCTTAGAACCCTTAGAAAAAGTCTAGCAATATATATAATGAATAATATATATATTACATATTCTTATATGAAATATCGTCATGATGAAATGCAGGTTTATACAGGCAATTTCATTCTTATAAAGGTAGAAATATTTAAGTGCAGAACTAGGAACTAGGCAGAAAAGTTGATTAGGTTCCTAATTTTGAGTTCTTTCAATTGCTTCAAAAATATTTTGTGTTGGTGTTTTTTTCTTTTTTCTTTTTTTCTTTTTTTATTTTTTTTGTAAGATTCATTTATTATCCAAAACAGTTCCCTGAAGAATCTAACAAGATGTCAAATCACCCACATAGCTGTATCCCTGTCCACTAGCATTGCTATGTTAGGTCAGGCTGAAAAAATCAACTGCAAATGCAAATGGCTCAAAAATTATTTTAGCCTGAAAGGCAGGGAAATGATGCATCTGTGTTTATGAGACTTCATGTGCATTTGCAATTTTGTACTAAACTGGCATCAGATAAAATACATAAAGAACACAAGATGCTCAGGTCTCAGCTATTCTGGATGAGTGCCCTAAACACCAGTTTGCCAAGATTATACTCTCATGTATTGAATCTTGAATTCTATTATGCATAGTAACAAGGGTAGAGGAAGTGTGCAGAAGATTGCTATTTGGAATAGCCTGCATTTCTTTTCTCTCACATGTTCCTGGTTGGTGCTAGATGCTTCCTTTCCAGAAAGCAGAATGTGTCCAGAGCCATCTTCCTCAAAATACAGTTATCAGTAGAAAATGAATTGTCTTTCTTTTTAGAATTTTCCAATGAGATGTAGGTCCCCTAAACTGGGGAGCTTGACAAACCGAGCAAAGAATGTCCCATCTTCCACAGGAGAATGGAAAACATGCTATCCAAATACCTTCCGTGCTAAGAGTTATTTTCTTGGAGTATGGCAGATGCAGGTTCAAGCTCCTTGTTCCTGAGATGGACCATGAATATAGGTCTTCTTCCTGACGGACAACTTTGGGTTAAAGTTGGACTGTTAACCACCTAGAAGCAGAGCTGTTAGTCACCCCCAGATATCTCAGACAAAGTTTTAAACTCATTTACCAGCATTCTGCTGTAATGGCACAGTGCATGCATAAATCCTTCCTTGAGCAGCTACAGTCTCTTTCTACTGAAAAGTACCAAGAAGTCTAATAGTCATCCTCATCTTGTTTGGGAATCTAAAGGTTATGAGTTCAGTTGATGACATGATGTGACATAATTTAGCATAGTATAAAACTGATTAGATTTCTAAGACAGGACTCCAGTCTTCTTGGCTAGATGTTGATCTTACACTGTCAAAAGTCTTAGAGAAGTCACTGTCATTTCAGCCCAAGGTTACATCTGCATTTCAGCAGTGTATCACTTGATCTGAGGCACCATCTGGGGACAAATGTACTAATCATTTTTCTCTGTGTGCTAGTTATTGTGCCCTAGATCATCTAACACATTTTGCCTTGTCTCTGATCATAAGATTTCAAAGACACTTTTGATCTTGGTTGGATGCTAGTTAGCCTACGGGGGCAAAATGTCTGAAAACCCGGTTTGTAGATCAATTCCTTGATAGAATATTAGTTGGCATCAAATGCAATGTTTGAAGTTATAAGACTGACATTCTGTTTTTCATATTTTTAGCCTCTTAAAAGTTTTCCTTCTTTACATCAGACAGCAATAACTGATGCACAGGTAAATAGATAGTGCTCCGTAGGCACTTATTACCCAATGCTGCTTTCCTTCGTAGAATCATAGAATCACAGAATGGTTTGGGTTGGAAGGAACCTATAAGATCATCGAGTTCCAGCTCCCCTGCCATGGGCAGGGACACCCTCCACTAGCCCAGGTTGCTCAAAGCCTCATCCAGCCTGGCCTTGAACACCCCCAGGGATGAGACATCCACAGCTTCTCTGGGCAACCTGTTCCAGTGCCTCAGCACCCTCACAGAATAAAACTTCCTCCTAATATCTAATCTAAATTTACCCTCTTTCAGCTTAAAGCCATCACCCCTTGTCTTATCACTATAGTCCCTTATAAAGAGTCCTTCCACATCTTTTCTGCAGGTCCTCTTTAAGCACTGGAAGGCTGCTCTAAGGTCTCCCTGGAGCCTTCTCTTCTGTAGGCTAAAGAAGCCAAATTCTCTCAGTCTGTGCTCGTATGGGAGGTGCTCCAGCCCTCTGATAATTTTTGCGGACCTCCTGTGGACCCACTCCAACCGGTCCAGGTCTTTCCTGTGCTGAGGACTGCAGAACTTGACACAGTACTGCAGGTGGGGTCTCATGAGAGCAAAGTAGAGGGGGAGAATCCCCTCCCTCAGCCTGCTGGTCATGCTCCTTTTCATGCAGCCCAGGATAATGTTGTATTTCTGGGCTGCAAGCGCACATTGTCGGCTCATGTTGAGCTCATCAGCCAACACCCCCAAGTTTCTCTCAATCCATTCTCCTCTCAGCCTGCATATGTGCTTGGGACTACCCCAACCCAGGTACAGGACCTTGCACTTGGTCTTGTTGGACTTCATGGGGTTTGCACAAGCCCACCTCTCAAGCCTGTCAAGGTCCCTCTGGATGGCTTCTGTGCTTCTGTACTTCTAGAGTTAATCTTCCTTTAAAAAACAGACACCTCTAATGCAGTTTAGCTTATGTGGAACAGATAAAAAAGGAAAAAGAAGAGTGAGTTAAAGATGTCTATTTTGGTTGTATGTTCCAGAGGACTTTGTTGTCTAAAAACTTCACTTTGCACACTGACTCCCAGGGAGGTGTTTAAGAACATGGCACACGTCTGAATATTTTTTATTGGATGTGGTACTAGACTTCATTCATCTCATCACATTACTAGGTTTGAGTCCAAGTTGATCACACTGTCTATGCAGCTGAGTTTGAGTCCGAGTCAGTTCTGTCCTATTCATTCAACTTTTCCTTTTGTTTTTAAAGGAGTCAATCTCAAATTTTCAGGTCAGTATGTGAGTAAATGCTTTATACAAGCAACAGAAAGAAGACTCGGACAGGAAGCTCCAAAGTCCCCAGGCCTTCCCAAAGACACTGTGCAACAACTCTTTTATGTGGCTTGGAGAGACCAAACTTTTTTTTGTTGAATTATATTTTTCCCCGAAAAAAAACAGAGGTAAAAATTAGATCTTGTTAAAACTCAATGTGCAAATTACAGCAGCATTAATGGGAAAGTCATGCTAAGTTTATTTGTTGCAGCAGCATCAGCTCGGTAAGAACGTGTGTCAATGACTGCTTTAGCTAACATTCAAACTCAGTAAAAAATAGTAAAAAAAAAAAGGCCGGAAAATTGCAAAAGAACAAATTTTTAGAATTTATGCTGTTCGGTACTGAGACATCAAGCGGTTCATGCTGAGATAAGCAGGTTTTAGGTCTATTATTACACTTTTCCAACCAGGCCAGGAGGCTTTTCTCAGAAAGTATATTACAAATAGGATAATTGAGTGAAGCGACCTGGAAGAAGTTAATACAATTTTCCACACTAAATGTGTCAAATACAAATATAAAACCTCAGGGTAGTCCATGGCTTGTGTTTCTTACTGAATCATTTAAAATATACTTGATTGTTTACCATCATTCTTTATTTTTGTGAGTTTTTTAACCAGTTCTCTTTTCTGAGAAACTTTAGAAAGAGCTGAAATTATCAGCTGCAAATCACTGTTACCCAAGAGAATCCCTCAGTTTTGGGATAGATATTTATCCCTGCACCAATATTGCTAAAAGAAGCAAGAAAAAATAATTAATAAAACCTTTAATTGCACATATGGCGAGGGAGAAATTGTTCCATAATCAGTGAAGCAGACACAGCTGTTTCTGACGAGTTTCTGTTCTAGGTCTCACACATGTGGGGTATGAGGTTTCCGCATTTATTAGGTTTCATGTATCAATAGCACTGGGAATGGGTTGATTGATCAGTTTCAATTGCTGATTGAATTTCTTGCTCCTTATTGTAATTCCATGCAGAAAAATCACTAACTTCCAGTTCAACTTAGTCAAGTGCATTTCCTCTCGACAGAGCTATGAAAAAGCCAAATAGAGTCCTACTTCAGCTTGTAGTCATCTTTCCAGCTCACACGTCTCTGTCACTGAAACATCATGGCATTCAAATTATTTACTAAGTCCCTGTCCATGTCAAAATATATGGTTTGTTGTTTTTTTAAATAAAACAGTAAAAGATAAACTGAGTTCAGTGTACACACCTGCAAGTTTCACAAGCAAATGACTTATTCAATGCATTACAAATAAGTTCAAAATTTATAGAATTATTTTTTGGTGCCTAGGCTTCCAGAAATGCCTTCTACCTCATTACATAACTTTGCTATATTTTATTTCCCTAGACAAAATGCTATATAAGTTTGAAAAATAAAACTTTAAATATCTTCTCAGATAAACTAATATTAACCTCACTGCTTCGATAGCATTATTCTTGGTTTACAGTAGCAACTGCGAAGAGAATCAAGTCTCACCCTTTTACACTGCTTTAGCGTCAGAGATATTTTCTTTCTGTCCCTGATGTTATATTTTTACACTGACTCACGCTGCTGCCTTTTTCAGTATCTTGTTCCATAAGCTACTTCTCACAGCATGTTGCTGAGCTGGACAAAGATATTTTCATCACCGTGTCTACACCTAATGTCCTAAAGTGATAGGAGATTGAACAGAATGTTGTGAGAGAATTGCTCTGACCTATTTATTGCAGCCTTCTCTCACCGCTGTACTCCTGCAGCAGTGCTGTCAGAGCCTGAAATAAGGAAATTAGAAATGGACTCGTTACATTAAGAAGACTGAAAAGAAAAAAAAAAAAAGAAAAAAGTTTACATTCATTGAAATGTGGGAATTAGTAATGATATAGTAAGTGTAGCCCATGTATTCACACAGCAACAGGTATCTACGATTTAACGATAGGTTGTTAAGTTTCTGCCATCTCACTAGATAAATTACTCTTTTCTTTAACATGCCCGTGTGACAGTGGGGATATAATGAAGCTTAAAATTTGGAATACTGATCCTTTTGTCAGTTAAAAAGTACTACCTGCAAACAGCCTAGTGTAATAAATTGGTGATAAAAACTTACAAGTCTCCAGTGCCATTGGACAGACATTCTCCAAAAATGTTGTTAAATATCGTTATATTTTATACTGGTTTGAATACAACATATACAGTTTGTTGCTCTCTCTTAACAATGTGGGGTGATAATGCCTCCAATAGCTTAGTGTCATATAAACACACAATAAATGTTTATCCTTACCATAAAAACTTATAATCAAAACAGAAACAAGCAAAATCAAAATACCTTGTATTTTCTAGCATTCTGGCAATGTCAGTTATTCTATATTCCATGATAGTGTATGCTTTCAGTTACATTTGAGCAGGGAGCTAAGGAAAGGGCATAGGTTTCAGAGAACTCAGCAACGTGAAGGGCTTGCTGGGAGTGAAAATCAATATAAATGCAGCACGGAACAAGGCACGCATTGATACATTGGCAGAGGTCAGCTGTAGAGTGGCAAACCAGACAAGCAACGGGATGAGCAGTTTCTCTACCATTTATCTGTAACAAGAGTGATGAAATTGTTTTCTGAGCAGTGAAAATAGTACAGCTTGATTTCCCACAGCTTTCTGTATTATGCTTCAATGACAGAATAAATTCAGATCCCCTGACATATGTCCTGTATCTGTACTTTCAGTGTTTCCCACATTTCCCTGCATTTTTTTCCCTCTGACCTTGTTCTCAAGATACCTCAGACTCCCTCATTCACCCATTAACTGCCAGTCACATAAGAAGCAGTATATGTTGATCCATTTGTTATTTTTTTGGCTGGTAGCAGGCCAAACAGAAAATTAATGAGCCGAAACTTTTCTCAGGCTGTAAGTATATGGGCCAGCCTTTCCTTTCCAGCCACCTGACTGATGAACCAGAAGATAAATTGTCTTCAAGAGTTCCACTCTTCTCCAATTTGGCAGAAATTAATCAATCATTTTAAAAAATATTGGGAAACACATGACGAACAGATGGGCAGATAGTTAACTCGTGTAAGCTTCATTTTGTTAAGGAATTTGCAAAAAAATTATTATTATCATAGCGGATTTTTAGGAAGCCTGTAAATACATAAAGTCTAATTTTGTGCCTTGTATAATGTAATCACACATTATGCATAATTATTTAAAATCTAAAATAAAGCAATCAGCTGAACTAATTTTATTTAAGATTGGATACCTATAGTGTAAATTCAACTAAAAGCTGCTAATTGCCTGGATATAAATATATATCATCTTGTTTCTCTTCCTACGTGAAGAAATTATGGTTTAAACAATGACGTTTCTATATTTGTTTTTTTAAAAAATCTTCCAAAATTAGCAAAATTAAGAATAATACTGAATATTAGAAATACCTAAATGCAAAGTAGTAACAATGGGGAGGTTTTAGGAAAGTCTTAATTAAGAATTTTAAGAAAAATACATTTCTTAAATCTATTCTTTGGTTTATAGGAAAGAAAGGGAGTGAGGGAAAAAAAGTAATAAATATCAAAATGGAAAAAAATTAAATCAGAAACTGGAAACTACAGACAGATTAAAGAGTCCTTTTAAAGAAGTACTAGTTAGGAAACCAGTCTGGACTAGTGGTCAGACCTCCTCTGACTATTAGTGGTCAGATCTCCCTGAGGCACTTTTTCATGTGGAGACTGTAACCAATTTTTCCCATCAGTTAGCCTATTATTCCTGTTCCTACAGCCACGTAACCACCTGTAGGTATTTATGTGAATTCTTGTTTTATTCTCAGAAGACTCCTAAAAGAAGGCTACATTTAAGGATGCACTTACAGATCCTTTCTGGAGGGTTGCCCAAAAGATGAGAAGCAAGAGAGGACTGAAGAAACCTTCAATAAATGTGAAGAACAAGTGAGCCAGAGCAGTTCCCTGTCTTATGATGTTCAGGTACTTGAACACAATATTAGATAGAAAATTTACTTTACGCTGGTCTGTGCTGTTATCTGCTGTAAAGCAAATTTTCTCTTCTGTGAATGAGACAGAAGGGCAGAACAGAATGGAAACAGAAGAACAGAAATTTCAGAAAAGACTGATTACATGGTATATATAGTACTACACACGTGAAGATTTGTCAAGGAGTGTATTAGTGCATAAATATGCTTTTATATTTCTGGATATATTGTAATGGTCAACGTAGATGTTTTGCCTGGGTATACTAGTGTATACCAAACAAACAAACAAATATTTTTCAAAAGTTACAACTAAAAATAGCTCTTCATAGCTGAGACATTACTTACACAGTTCAATGTTTTATTGTTTTCATCAGCTACAATATGTCTGTAATATTTTCGGTTAATTTCTTTGCTGGATATTGAAGCAGAAAAAAATGCATCAGTAAACGTTGCATACCATAAAAAAGAATAGGCCATAAAGGCACCAGCTGTAAAACATGACATTAAACATCTTTTATGCTGCTGTGTGCTCAGCAAAAGTCAGTTTGTAGCAAATGTTTCTAGAGTTATTATCTTACAGCACAAAAAATTTGGCTCATTGGGTTTAAGACCAAAGAAACAGAACACTTTTCTGAACAACAACTGGATGGAAATGGATAGAAACGCTGGTTGTTAAGAGATCAAAAAGAATGCTCCAAAGGAAAAGCCATACACAGGTTTCTGAAATGAACTGCTACCCCTTAAAGGGGAAATTTTCCTGCAAGGTTCCATTAAACAAGAAGCACCAACAGCTTGATTGCTATCTGTGGTCGTTTGGATGGAAGGTAATTTTAATGGATGCGTAGGTTTATTGGACTTTACTGATTGAAACACCTTCACAGTGAAGAAAGTTTTATGGAATATAGCTGAGGTGCAGACTTACAATGCAGTGGGTGCTCAAAGTCCTGAAGGAAATGGAAGGTAGGCTGCTGAGAGAATTTGGATGATCTACACACCTGAATGGTGTTGTCAGTAAAACTGAAAATTTATGAACAATTTATTCATCAGTTAAAGACCTTCCTTAAAGTCATAAAATATGATGGAGCCATGTTAGAGCCTCAACGCTGCCATGTTGCACCATTGCTGTTAGGCACAAATCTATTCCGAGGTGTTTGTCAGGCAAGAAGCAAAAGAAATATAGTGTTTCGTGAGATGTAATAGCAGTTCAGCAGTACAAAGGCTTCTCATCAAGCTGTTTCTGAACGTGTTGGTAAAACAAAAAGTAAAGATTCTACATGTCTGGTTGCTTATAATGCAATATAATATGCCAAAGCACTGTTATCTTAAAGCAGACTCACTAGGAGGAAGGTGGTGTCACCTTCTTCCTTATTCTTGGGTCATCTTAAGACTATTATTGTGTGTTTTCATATCTCTGTCTGCTCTCTCCTCCTTGGTTCCCAGCTGAAGTATGACAGTTGCTCCCCAGATTTACTGGACTACATATGCATACGCAAGACACATATTCAAGCATTTCTTTTATGTAATCTATTAATATTTATAGTTTTATGTCAATGGATTGTGTCCTAAGAAGAAAAAGTTACTCCAGTTACTCTGAAATCTTTATTTATAAGAGTGGTGATCTATCTGTCTTCATAGATCTGGTCTAAGTGAATTTATTCAACTTACTGGAAAGAAATGATATTTTTTTTAAAAAAGAAATTATTAATTTCTTGAACTGAAATCCAGCCAGACAGCCATCCCTACTCTTCTGACAATACTTAATCAGTTTTAATATTGATCTATATTCACCATCAATGAAATCAGCACAGGTACTTTCAACTGCATTTTAAATTCCATTAATTCTAGTATGCTCAAATTATTGCCAAATGTGGATTTGTAACTACAACTCATAAAGATGTGAATAAAATCCTCAACTCGAATGTCATGTTTGTAATAGGAAAAAATAAATCAGTTTATTAATTTGGCTGTATGCTTTTGTGTTTGATTTGTGACCTTTTCCCATTTAATTTTTAAATAATCAGGATATTTTGGAGGAAAAGATATGGTTGCTTTTGCATTTAAAGAAACAATCAAATGTTACTCACTCCTGGGGATCCCACGGGGGAGAGCAGCGGGTGCCCATGACACAAAGAGACCATTGCTCAGGCAGGAGGGTGACAGACACACGACCACGGTGTGTGGGGGGATTGACCAACTCCAACTGGCTCCATCCAACTGCAACCAGCCACAGCAGCCACGGTGCCCTGAGAATGACCTGCCCTGCCCCTGCCAGGAACACAATGCCTAGGGCTCTACTAGCGATGGCAAAAAAATCAGATTCACTGGGCTGAAATTCCTACTAGACACTTTGCATTTCATGAAGAGGTACTAGAGAAAGAGAGGAAAGGGATGTACAGTAATGTGAAAAGGAAGCTTCGTAAATGTGCAGAAGAGGAACATTGAGTATTATAAATTATGCATTGGTGTCAGCACACTTGGCTGCCCCACTAAAATACACAGGAGTGTATAATGAAAAGGAACATCAGACCTGAACAGTGACAAGCAAATATCCAATTAAAGCTGCAAGATTTCATACAATGTTACGTGTAATTCAGATAGAAAATCTCCAAGCAGAAAAATTAGTGTTGAATGTAACAAAGCAAGAGTAAGGAACGTGCAGTCATTAGGAGATAACATCTTCATGTGCACTAACAGTGAAATTACATCGGAGGTAATCCCAGAAATATTCACTAGATACCTGACTGACTTGGGAGATGGGGACATTCAGAGTAGATATGCATTTTCACTTTATTTATTCAGCTTTATGTCCTTTTAGTGATTTCCTTGATTTACTAAAAAATTCATGCTCTGATAGTGAGAGTTGGTGGGGACTGAAAAATAATGAGAAAATTTTATCAAAATTATTAATGAACTAGGAAGAGCTCATCAGACTATTAGGCCATTTGCTTTTAAAGATTTCAGCTGAATATGAAAAGGAAGAAATTTTTCAAAGACTGAGGTGAGCTGAAACAGACATTATACTTTTTTATACTAGAAGATAGCAAAATCCCCAAAACTTCCCTCACTTCTTTGGCTTTATGTGCATTGTCGCTATGCTAAAAGTCTTTACACTTGGGATACAGACTGATGGTGAAAATTACTCCAGGGCATAGAAGCATAATGGGTCATGGGTGCAGAAGAAAAGTGCTGCTCTTTGTGGCTTAAACTTTGACCAGAAATGTTTACTACCAAATTCCTGAAATGAGAGAATTCATTCTGCTTTCTACTGAGATTGTTCAAGAGAGTAATGTATTCTGGTGCCTTGCATATCGTCCTTTATCTATGCAGAGATCCAAGTGATGAAAAATAATACCCCTAAGGCATTTCTGCCAACTCAGATGCCCTCACTGAGAGATTCCTATGAATTTATAAAGCTGAGAAGAAAAGGCAGATCAGCTTTAGGTATGCTAGGTAACTAAGCTGCATGAAAAATCTGCACTGCTGCTCCCTAGACATTTATGTTCAGGGAGCACAGCACAGCTTCTTTCTTGGTTGTTTGCCAGAGTTTCTTTCTAAAGAAAATGAGAGCAAAATATCACATGCATTTCATAATATTTACATTCATGGAGTAGTATCTAATTTCAACAGAAAATAAGCCTACAGTTAATGTACATAAAAAAAAAATTAGGAAAATGCTTCTAGATCCCTCACTTAGAAATTTGCAGCTGGAGGGTGATGAATAGGAATAACCTTGCAGACAGTAAATGTGAATATATATAAATACCAAGTATTTGCTCAGTTATTAAACAGTTGTTCTGTTCTTCAACGGGCTGGACACTTAAGACAATATGACATCAGAACCTTTGAGAATCAGACACCTGTACATAAATGAAGATGTATAATTGAACTGAACTGAATTACTGTTCATTGGGAATGTGAATTTAATTAAAAGAATAAAAATCTGTACAAAAAGAAAGGCTTTGAAATTTTATTATTTTCCAACTGTAGTTAAAGTCAAGGGCCAGGAACTAGGTTGTGCAGTGAGAGTAAAATGTCTCTCATATAATTAAAAGAAGTAGAAGCGGATCTAGTGCACGTAGGAAACTGTTATCAGAAGGCTGCTGGAATACTGGGAAGATAACAAGACTTAGTCAGAACAGGCAAAAAACTGCGATGCAGAAAATGGAACATAAACTTTATGATAAGAAGGTTAAGCAATCAATTTAGTTTATTGAACAGAAGACCTAGAAATGATTGAGTACTGGTGTAAAAGAGATTACTAATGCAGGGGGTTTCAATCGTCTCCAGCGGACAGAGAAAGATTCAGAGACTAAAACCTTAAGTTAGGTAGATTCAATTTTGAATTAAAATACAAATGTGTTAATGCAAACGTAATTTATTTTCAGAGAAGTTAAGAAAAGATTTTTTTTTTTGTCATTAAGTGAGATTTAGAAAGAGAAGAAATTAACCTGGAAATAATTCAAAAACATATTGTTTATTTCTGCTTCTGGGAGTTTTTAGAGGTTCGGTGGTCACTTTGTAGTCCTGAACTATATAAAATCTATGGTACATAGATTAAAGAGCAAACAAAACATAAAGAATGCATGTTTGGTCAAATTCTATTAACCTGTTACATGCTGGAGCATAGTCCTTGTGTAAAAGACTATCTGGAAGTGTCATTTATTAGAAGAACTGTTGTTTTCATTTTACTAAAAAAAAAAAAAGGTGTTCTGGCTGCAGGGCTGCAGAACAAATATACCCTGGGGACGAGGGGGAGAGGGAAGTGAATTGTTTGTGATCAACAAAATTCTTAAATAAATACTGAAGAAAACAGCATACTAGTGCCACTCCATTGTCTACAGTTTTTGCCCTCGTTTTGCACCATGAGTGACTTTGTATGGCCCAGTTTTTAATTTTCTTCTACTTTACTTATGTATCTTATAAAGTAGCTAATGGGCTCTGATTTGACCACTGTAGCTGAAGAGAAAGTTCTTGAATTTATAGCGGATATTTTTGTGACAATATTAGCTCATTGCTTAAGGGAAATCAAAAAAGAAACCTGAAGTTGGGAATTTCTACAAAGAACACTATTATGCCATTTTATACATAATGTACACCCAGACCTCAACTGCTCTTCTCTCTTTGGGTTCAACTGTTTCTAAATAAACAAAAATGAAAACATATAAAAAAAATAGGAAAACATCAGTGCTTCTCCTGTAAAGGTACAGTGATACAAACTGTACAGACTGGCTATATAGACTGCCCTTTCTGTTTTGCCTTCAGCTATGTATTCGTACTCTAGATTCCTAGTTTCCCCCACTCTCCGTCACAAAGTCATATACATCAAAAAATGTGTGTTCATAATCTTGGCATGAGCCAACTCATTCCATTAAAGACAATATGAGCTCTGCATCTAGGAGCCATAAGTGAATTAAAGTTAATGTACATTTTTATTCTGTCTGGCTTGTTCTTCATCTTCTCACAAAATAAACATTTCCAAGAGTGACCTTTTATCTTGCCAGGACAAAACTGCATTCAGTAGGAACTTTTAACTTATTTTCCTAATGAACAAACACCGAAAGGTTATTAAACAAGCCATTAATTCGTCTAAACCACTGGTACAACTGGGGACAATCCAGCCAATGTTGTTGTTGATTCTGAGGGGTATTCTGTCCACATATAAATGCTTCTGGCCAGATGAGTTGGGTTACTCTCTAGTAGTGAGAAGGAGCTTGATCCACTTGCTAATGTAGGCTTCTAGTGTTATTTGTGATATATTGGGGTGTCTGGGACATCTGCAGAGGGCCAGCAGACATGATGGAAGGAGATCTGCACCCTACAGACCCCACAGGACAGACAGGGTACCCTGAGGCACTTTTTCATGTTGTTTGCATTTAGGTAACTGATTGTTCCCTTAACTCTCCCTTGAATTGTAATAAAAGCTCAGACACCTTCATATGTAAGTATCTCAAACCTTAAACAAAGATTTTAGTGTGATCTGGGAGGCTGTAAGACAATTTATGTGCTCTCCACCTGGTGCTCCAGATGGTTGTGGTTCTTGTGTAGGTTCTATGTCAAGTCTGTCAGCTTTGTGTGCAGGAACTAAGGATTTCTTACAGTGTTTCACATCGTACTAGATGCCTAGTTTTAACTACAAAACGAATTAGTACTGGAAATTAATATTCCATACAATTTAAAGGATTTAACCCTGCACCTGCTCTTTGCTGGACAATGAGATATGCTTTGAAGGATGATTAAAAAAAAATGGACAATACATTTGTAAGGAAGAAATCTTTTCACTTCTATTCCAGTCGCAATTTTTCACTTGTAGTGATTGTTTCATAAGCTGATGGGTGAGATTAGTATATCTTCTAAACCATAACATAAAATGAGACAAGCTTCTTTTTTTTTTCCTTCTTTTCCAGTAATTAATTCTTTCTTTGCTTGCACTTACCTTAATTTAGATATGATGCTGGCCTGCTTGCTACAACTTTATTCAAATCCAATTGCTTTTCACATTTTTCTTGTTATTATAAAGAGGAACCAATTGAAGCACACTTAGAATCTTTTGGAACACCTGCCACCCCTCAACACCATCCACACACGACAGAAATGTATGGCAGGAAGCTAAGATTTAGATGCTTTAGTCAAACTGAATAGATATTTTTTATATTTCTTGCTGCCCTTATAAAGAACAAACGATTCCCACTTCAATCTCATATCTTTTTCTCGGGGTGCATTATTTCTGCTTCTCTTTTCTAAAACTTCTGGAGCTTCAGTACAGAGTGATTAGCAACTTAGAGTTTCACATTAACTCTCACGTTTTTAGAGCACCTCGGTGAGGGGGGAGGGTGGGTGGGAGGTGGCTCGCCTGGTAAAATATTTCCTAGTCCATTTATTCCATTGAGGAGGGTGTTACACCATATCCCTATGGACAATGGGATCATGGCACATCCATGCTGTATGAATATATATTTTGATTCCTTAATGAACCACCAAAAATGAAGGAGGATACAAAAGAGGCAAATATCGCAAGATGTGTGTTTCACTCCTGTTTATTATAAAGTAAGTTATTTACTTAAGTTACTAAAATGGTGATTGTATTTATAAAGCTCTACCAGTAGGGCTCTCTCTTGCGTTATATTTGAATCCAGTCAGGACATTTGCATTTTGTGTGTATAGTCTCCTTTCCTAGGCAATTTTAACACTGAAATGATAAATCGCTAATCCTAGTCATGGAACCTATTAGCCAAAGAATTAGGATGCCTTTGTATTCAGAGTTCTGATAGGAAGGTATTTCTAAGATATTTCCTTTTTAAGAAATTCAATTCCTGTTTAGTGAAGATATGCATATGCAGCTAATGCCCAACACTTTTAACTGCGATGTTTCTTAGGAATTTAAATGGCCAAGGTCCTAATATTTTACTACTTGCCATTGGAATATCAAGACCTTCCAAGAAGTGGAGGAGATCCTGATGGTGCTCCAGGTTCCACATCTATCCCAGACAGACAGATTTTATCTCTACCTTGAGTCTGTGTTGGGACAAGGCTCAGGTACAAGGCATTGCTCCATGTCGTATGGTTCCTGCTGGAAAGAAACTCAAGCCGGTATACAGGTCCCCAATTCTGAACAATCTGGGATCAGGATTAGACCCATAACAAATCCCAGACCTACCTTCAGTTTGTGCTAAATCAGCTAGATCCTTAAATGGAGCCTTAAATGGATCCACCTTTTACAGGAGTCAGGTCTCCCACAGAACATGTACACTGTACACATGCTTTCTTAGAAAGATTTTAACTTTTTTTTTTTTTTTTCACAACACCTAGTACCCCTACTTCCGAAGATTTCCCTGTGTACATCTGTGTAGTAATTTTGCTTTGATATTTGGAAATAAACATCTTAAGAAAGTTACTCTTATTTTAAATACACAACAAGAAAAAATTCCAATATGAACAAGGGCATCTGGTGTCTTAGTGGTCACTAGAGAGAGATTTACCCCATTTATGTCAAATGCCTAGAGAAGATTTTTGAAAGTGCCTGTCATAATTAGATACAGCTATAGCTGGCTTAGACTAAACATCTATCTTTTTACACAGTAATAATTAGGTGAGATGCTTCCATCTTTCTCTTGCTTTGGAAGTTTCCCATTTTATGTCCAGTGGCTATGTATAGCCTTTATTATCCAGATCTTCAGAAGCATTATTGTGATGAAACTGTAAAACACTCCTGTGAAGTCAAAGAGTCCCAGCGGACATAATGACAGTGTTCCATGAGCACCAAACTCACTTCGGAATAGGTACATTTCTTGGTAGCAGCTAAGACTTTGGCATAAATTCATCTTCGGGAATGGTGTAAATTTAAGACTCACTGTGATAGTGGGGTTTTTTTTGCAGGCCAGCGTGCCCCATCTGATTCTCTCCTCTTGTTATTTCTGAGAATTATTTCACTGCAGTTTGGTAGCAATACAAACATTCAGAATTCTCAAAGACTGTCCTTCCTAAGTTTTTGTTTTATTTTGTTTTGTTTTGTTTTGTTTTTTAAGGAAAAAAAACCCCAATGTAAGCTATGTGCATCCCAGTTAGCACGTAACCCCTTTTAGCAGTTATCTTTATTCCAACACCATGAAAAGAGCTTTTAGGTCAGAATTTTCAGGTTTGATTATCTGTTCATATGTTAATTTACAGTTATATTCAGACCCCTAGAAAATCTTAGGATGGATAGAAACTTTAACATCTAAGCAACGCTTTTGAAATCAGATGCCTAAGAAGGGATCTAAACAATTAGTTTTCAAAGTCTGAGATTGCAGACTTACATATAGCTAAATACATTAATTGTATATCACAGCAACCAGTGATCTAACATTCAATTTATCTAATTTAGAACAATTATGAATTGGATTAGAAAGTATTTCAGAGCACAGAGTAAGATCAATATATTTGTAGGGGTTTCTAGCTTTTTCCACTGACTGAAGACAGAACCTAGGTGACTGCCTGCTCAAGATAAAGGAGATGAATCCTTTCCTCATTGACCATATTGTAAATATATTTAAAAACTAAAAGAATGCTCCAAAGTTTATTTTAAATACTGGATGTAATTTAATGCAACAGGGTAAATGAAGATTGAACGAAGACTTAATTCTGAATCAGTAGGTAGTCTGGAGATTCTTAATTTTTTTGCCTCTGCTTTTAATTTCCTGTTAAGGATTATATCTGCAAGCAAGATCCAAAAGTGATAAAACACTGAGAGAAGGGTTATTATTGCAGAATTTCTAGTCATGAATATGTCAAGAGCAGAAATACTGGTCTATTATTATTATTATTATTATTATTATTTTAATAAAGTGAAAAGAAAAAAGCATATAGTCTTCTCAGGGAAGAAATCTAAGTTCTTATAAACCATGGACTGAGGCTTTGAGCAACCTGGTCTATTGGAGAGTGTCCCTGCCCATGGCAGGGGGGTTGGAACTTGATGATCTTTAAGGTCCCTTCCAACCCAAACCATTCTGTGATTCTATGATTCTATGATTCTACGGACCTTTATTCAACCAAACCAAAATTGAGTACATGGAATACTGAACATAGGCTAAATAGCGTTGATTAGAATGAGATTCCATATAAGTCACAAAACTTTATAACATAGATCTCCTTAAGGTTGTGACTTTTCTTGGATGCAACAAACACCTCAAACCTTTACTTTAATCTGTTTCTTTATTAGATAGTTCTCAGTCTTTCATTTAGAGTTTACAATAGAGCATTTGTTTTCTAACCAGTTTCATTAAATATCTACCTTTTGGTGTGTTGGAATACAAGATCCCTAAAATTATTTTTAAAATTATGATAGTTATTATTGTCATTATTCTGGTTTTGAAGTCAGGGAGTAAAAGTTATTGTCAACAACAGATTG
The DNA here is from genome assembly GCA_013400615.1 of Syrrhaptes paradoxus. Classification (NCBI taxonomy): domain Eukaryota; kingdom Metazoa; phylum Chordata; class Aves; order Pterocliformes; family Pteroclidae; genus Syrrhaptes; species Syrrhaptes paradoxus. The sequence goes on from VZTO01001406.1 coordinate 47,591, forward strand.
ACAATGCCCTGGTAAAAAAACAAAACAAAGCAAAACAAAAAAAACCCCAAAGTAACTCTGATAATCAGATATTGCAGAAAACTGGTTTGGTGAGGAATTAACACAATGTCAGGAAGATCACTTTAAATATATGGTTGTAAAAGTCTTTATTTGAAGAAGATAATAATTCAGGTGACAGGGAAAAAAACAACAAACAACCAGAGAAGGAAAAAACCCCTAGAAATCCCAGGAATGCTATATACAGAGAATATAGAGAATATTCTTTTAATGATTGCCTTAGATGTTTAATTATACCACCACTTTTGAAACACCAAGGAAACATTTATGGGGTTTTCTTTTTTGCCTTTTGACTGTTACATGACATAGAGAAGTCTATCACAGCTAATCTTTCTTCAAGAAGCAGTTTCAGATTTCAGTTTCTGAGTAGTTGCAGGCACCATGTACAGTCAAAATTCTGGCACCACAGACCCAAGGAATAAAAAAAAATTCAAACACATGTTTACTGTTGTTTGTAATAGGATTCTTCTAATTTAATTTTAGCCCTCTAAAAGTCAGGTGTCTAGTTACAGTTATTGATGGAAGCTGCTTCTACTGGTAGTGGAGAGAGAGGCATCTCCATCAAATTGTTAGTCCTTGTGACACATGTAGGTGGAATAAGTCATTCCCTGAAGGGTTGTTATGTTTCTCTGTAGAAGATATTTGAATAACAAGAAGAGAGATTTTTGGAGACCTGAAGTTAGGTGAGGTAAATCCTATTTTAGAATGTTCTCTAGACAGTATCTTTACTCTACGTGCTTTTGGCTTTCTCTACATAAAATGTGAATCAGGGGCAGTGCTATGCAAGCAAACTGATAAAAGGAAAGAAGAAAAAAACCTTCAAAGAATGTTAATCAGGAATATGCAATTAGTGGCTATTTTCTAAAAGTTGTGTCTGTTATTGGGATACAAAAAAACAGCTAAGAGGTGTTAAAATTCACTGGTGGTGTCTTCCCTCTGCTAAAGCATAAGAAACCTATAATTACTTTTTTTTTTCTCATTGTATCATACAAACAATTTTCTGTCATTTTCTTTCAAGAACCAAAAGTGATCATTAATCACATTCATAACCTTTGTATCAAGTGAATTAAATTAATCAGAAACTTTCAATTTAGCCAAAGGGAAGCAGGTTTTTTTTTGTTGCTTTTTGGGGCTTTTTTCATGTGAAATAAAAAGTCATTATAACCTTTGTAAAAAACAGCATGAAATTGTGTGAGTGAGGTATAAATAAGGGGAAGTACGGAAAACTGTGTTCCTTTTCTATTTCTGTGAAGGTTGCAGTGCTTTGGATTAAATTCTTCACATTGGTGAACAGCAAAGTAGTGAACGAATTATCTGTAGGACAAGCGGGCTACATTTCTGACATCAGTCTGAAAGTGGCATTTGCAGGTGACAGAAAGACAACGTACGTAGAAAATCAGGTCTGGGTCAAATTTCCACTGATCTGGATCAAAAGTAACTTTCCCTTATTTCTAAATGCTCTGTGTATTTTTTATGAGTTCTAATGCTGAGTCTAATCCATGACTCAACATTTTCAAAACACAGTATTTCAATAATACTAAAAATGTTTTATTGTATCTACATACAAAGCTTTAATGAAAAATTGTACGGACTTTCATAGGAGCCAAGAGGATTTATTGAAGTTTATGACATTAAAGAAATTACTCTGTAAAAACTGCCAAATTTATAGATTTACTACTGTTTTTCTATAGGATTTATAAATCATCCCCAAACACCAATGTTAGGAAACACAATTCTCTATTATATTCATAAGATAATAAAATATTTATAAAAATGTCTTTTTGTGCTTTATAGTTTTTCCTCAAAATATTTTTAAAAAGAAATAGATACTTCAGTTCTTAATGAATGTTGATTCTGTTTCAATTTTCTATACTAGTTCTTAGCACTGCTTCTCTGTTTTTGGGGGCAGGTGAGATATTTTTTTCTCTCGATGTCTGTATATTTCCATGGAAACATCATTCCTTGACTGTTACATCTGCTGTGTTGTTTTTCTGTTGTGGTTTGTTTGGGGTTTTTTTCCTGGTGCTTTAGTATTTATCCTTGCAGTGAATCTTTCTCTAAGTACATCTCATTGATTCATACAGGAATAGCATCTTTCATAGAATCATAGAATCACAGAATGGTTTGGGTTGGAAAGGACCTTAAAGATCATCAAGTTCCAACCCCCCTGCCATGGGCAGGGACACCCTCCACTAGCCCAGGTTGCTCAAAGCCTCATCCAGCCTGGCCTTGAACACCTCCAAGGCTGGGGCATCCACAGCTTCCCTGGGCAACCTGTTCCAGTGTCTCACCACCCTCATAGTGAAAAATTTGTCACTGTCCCGTCCTTTTCAGATGGAGGGAAGTGCTTCTGCTGCAATGTGCTGGTGGTCCTTGGTTACTTCTTGTCACTTCTTCAAAAAAACATTCAAACCCCAGAAGAACTCAAATCCTTTTTATATATACAAAATAGTGAAAAAAAAGAGAAGTGGGCATTTTTCCAGTAGTGGTTCTTCGGGCAAGGTAAAAAAAAAAAAAATCATTTGTAATATTTTACTATTTAAATATTTTGCTTTATTAGCAGGATGTTAAAAGCCTTAATATCATTGTGGTATAATGCAACAATAATTTGATGTGATTGAACAACACTAATAGAACACAATAGTTAATAATAGGATGTGATGGAGAGTCATAGTTGTTCACGTGTTATTTTGATGGGCCAGTCTAAATAGCAAGTGTTTCAAAGGACATCATATCAGATCACGTAGACTGCATAACTTCTCCTGAAACCCTAAGACATGATTATAATAATCAGCTTACTGTTTTGCACTTGCTGGAAGCTCTTTGCTATTTCTATGGGTTCAAACTAATGCTGCTATGTCAGCTCAAAGAATTTCAAATGAGATTGCATCAGAACGAGAACATTTATTTGTAGAGATCTTACAGATTCATGCATCAATATAGAATGTACAAAAAAGTCGTTTCTGAAAATACATATTGCTTCAGAATTACACTGAAATAATTCTTATGAGAAGGAAATATTTTGGAACTTCTCAGTGCATAGCAAATCACTTAAATGTGTTTTTTTATTTAAAGTGTCAGTACTTTTTATGTCAGCTTTTGGATACTTTTTATTTACGTAGCTTGAAAAATTATTTCATAATTCCAAAGAAAGGATCCCCAAAATGAATTAGTAACAGGATTTGATAGGAATTGAGATTAATCTTGTTAAAGACAGTACAAGTCATTTTTGAAACGGCTATATAAAAGTGAAGGAAATAAACACAGAATCACTACCTTCATTGTACCGTATATGACAGTGTTAACTGGAATATCAAATGTTATCTGATTATGTTACAGATTTACTACTATATCTCGGTCTTCCTCCAATGTCTGAGTATCTCATGCTGTGATTATGTTTAGAATTTTCTAACTTCTACGGCAATCTTCTGCCAATAAAGTTTTTATAAGACCTCCCAAATTTATACATTTGTTATCAGTCCGTGCTGCAGTATGCTGGGTGGCATGCCCTAGCTCAAAATACTCAATGCACTCAAAATAACCTTTATAGATTATTTATAGATTTATAGACTTATAAATTTATGGATTTATTTATAAATTTGTAAGGCCAGGTGGAATGATTACGTCTTCTTAGCCTGATCCTCCATGTGACACAGGATTAGTACCTCCCTGTATTGACCTTTTATGAACTAGAACATCTCTTTCAGGAGCAAGCAAGCAAACAAACAAAACAACACAAGACATATAACAACTTTGGGTTTTAGCAAGGTTTGGTAATAATAATCCATTACAACTTTAATAGAATTTTTCAGTATCAAAAGTCATCTCTGTTAACAATTTGCCATTTTTTCTAGTTTAAATTTGACTTACCCTAATACTCAGAAACCCAGGAACAGATTGTCTATCTGACTATATGTTAAAATATTTCTGTATTAAACATCCTCATCCTTTGCTTCTAAACCATGCTGGTATTCTTTCGAAATTTCAGCAGTAGCATAACTGTTCTTTTGTGTTAGAGGGATTAACGTTCATCTACCTCTGATGAGCTCCATTTTGGATTTGTGCTGAAAACAGTGTTGATAATACAGGGATGGTTTAGTTATTGCTGAGCAGTGCAATAATTTTGCTTCGCTTGCACTCACGGCTTTTCTTTACCTAATAAAGTGTCTTCATCTCAACACACAAGTTTTCCCACTTTTACCCATCTGACTCTTCCTCATCCTAACCAGAGGGAGTGGGCGAATGGCTGTGTGGTGCCTATGGCAGCTGGGATTAAACCATGCCAAAGCCCTATAATTCTATTTTCCTTGTATACTGTGAATACATATTCTGAATATATTCTATTCCCTGACATGTTCTGAAATAAGTCTGCTTTGCCTTAGCTCTCCATGTATGCAATTTTGCTTTGCTTAAGTTCTGAGATGATCAAAGACTGTGGGACTGTTAACACAGGGAAACAAAACAAAACAGAGCAAAACCGCCAGAGTTAATGAACCCTTTCCATCAGTGAGGTTTGTAAACTTGAACTCTGCATCTCATTAACACTGTTACTGAGATTTTGGTATGTGCAGAGCTTGGGCATGTCTGCCCAGCATATATCATATGAGCAGTATGACTTCTATACATAAAAAAGGACCTTGGTGTCTATCAGGAGGTGAAATACAAGTTTTCTGTGGCTCCCAAAGAGCTATATCATTCATCATGATGTATTAGAAGATCTCCAAAGGGACCAAACATATTTCTCCCTCTTCAAGGCCAGAGAAGAAGCTTTTCTCTTTTCATCATGGTGGTTTAAAGTTTAATGTTTGTAAGAAGAATATAGTTACATATATGCCTGTCTCCTGATATCAGGAGAAATCCCAAAAAGTGGGAGTTGTGGTTATGCACTTCTCCAGGTTAGTGGTGAAACTAGCAGACTATTTTTTATGGTCTACTTTGCTCCAGCTATAAAGTTATTTTGCAAAGGCTGAAGAGCACCTGTCACTTTCCATAAGTCCTTCTTTACGTTATTTCCTATCAGGTTACTTAAGCCTTAATACATTCAAAAGGTAGGGTTTAAAATACTACTTTTAAGCATCTGACTTTCCTTAGTTTCTATAGAAATTTATACAGTTTGAAGCTCATTATCACAACAGAAAAAGATGTTTAGATATTGTCCATAGTAAAATTCTAAAGTTCTATATTCTGGACATGGCTTTGGTAGTGTAAGAAGACCTACAGATTTTCATGTTAGTAAAGAAGCAAACAAAAGAATTAGGAAAAGGAGAAGAAATATATGTATAAGGATATAAGGTTTTGTTGTAATATACTGTTTTTTATTTGGTGAATGTCAGATAAGTTTTTGATGTGCATATCTAAATCTTTAGTCTTGGGTTTTTCCTTCACTCTAAAGACTCCCGTATCTGCTTTTTATGTCCTACCTCTTCCCAAAACTCTATCCGATGTGGAAAATGTCAGGGACTCATCTGATAAGCTTAAAGGGCAGAGAGAGCTGTAATGTTAAAAAATGTCAGTCACCATACCTGTATGGTGGACTCTCTTAGATCCTCAAGAAATCTGAGAGAAATAGATGATTAAAGCTCTGCCAATAGTGTGATAAGATGAAGTAGCCTGGGAGCTGGAGAGATGTTTCTCTGCGAGCAGAACCACAGGAAGAGCTGGCTGCCAGAGGGACCCAAGGCCAGCTGCTGGAGGGACTGTGGGATCCAAGGGGTGAGGCTCCTGGGGAGAACAGGGATCCAGGACCACCGGCTGGATGGACGGTGTGTCCAAAGCCAGCTCTCAGGGAATCCGTGGTGTTTGTGTGTGTATGTGCACATGTGTATGTATGTTAGCAAGGGGGGTCTGCAGTGGAGCTGTGTTCTTGGGGGCTTGTATGTCCAGGTGACACAAGAAGGGACACAGGGATCCAGGGGCAGCTAGAAAGACCAAGTGTCTGAGCTCAGCTGCCAGGGGCAATCCAGTTACACCTATGGATAAATTTTGCACTGATCTAGCTGCTTGAGAAGAGAGAGGTGCAGCATGAGTCCATTGGCACTGGTTTCATGCTTGTGTGGCTGGATATGTTTATATGTGCATGTATATTGCACATGGGAGTCTTCGTGCCTACTGGGAGTATATGTTCAGGTTCACTACTGATTGGCTCTGTGGACATGGACCTGTGTCAGACTTGCCTCTGTTTAGCAGCTGGATTTGGCTCTCCTACTCCAAAATGTGTCTTTTTCCTTTCCTGACATGGTAGTTTACAAAATCAAAGAAAATGAAAAAAGAGAAAGGAAACCAGAAGTAAAACTATATAACGCAAAGGGAGTGAGAAGTACTCACAACATAGATTGAAAATCAGATTCGAAACCATCAGAGAAGATGGAAAATGAAGAATATTTACAGAGTTTAAACAAAGTTATATACTCAAATACCTACGTGAGAGAAGAAACAATGAAGCAATGACAGGTTTACACGGTTTTTTTATAGTCCCTTGCATCCACATCTACCCAAGCACCCAAAATTTTATCTGAAATGTCTGTAAAGTATCCACTGTAAATTTTGCCGCAGCTCACAAAACACTTACCAGTTCTACAGACTAAGGAAAACTATATATATACACCTAAAGAAAGACTAAAAGTGACAGCTGTGAAGTTCTGTGAAAAGTGAGCAAGAAACATCAAAGGTGCTGCATATATTCTACTTGCAGCAGTATGAAATTTGATGATCTTCGTGCCAAAGGGGAAAGGAGAATAATCCCAAACAGTTTCTCAAAAATTAATGTGTTGCAAATATCTTCCTGTACCAAAATCTAGTGATCAGCTAAACACTGAGTACTTGAGCAAGACATAAATAAGGAAAAGTCAAGATTTTAACAGCAGGGAAAAACCTATATATTCTTTTATGCATGCTATCTTTTTCTGTGATCAGTATCCAGTGTTTGATAGGAAAGTGAAAAAAACCTTAAACTTATATATGAAGGGCAGAGAAAAAGATCATTCCAGGTTGTTGTAAGTGATGAGAGCCATGAAATATGCATTTAGTACAATAAAATATTTGAAAAGTAAAAGCACAGCTGAATCTAGTGCTAGGCGTATTTGAAATGGGAATGGAAGTGGGAATAAAACTGGAAAAAAGCTCTCACAGATAGACACTGAAATTTTTGGATGGAAAAATGTAATAAAATTCAAAGTTTTAAAGTTTGTTTGACATTTTTTATCTATCCTTTTAATTGAAGAAACTGCAACAAGTATTTTCTGGAAAAAAAAAAGGAATGTTTTGAAGTATTAATGTAAATTTCCACTTAGTCCTTGGTGGTTACGATTTACTGTTGTACCTGCAATGGATAACAGCCTAGGATAGTTGGTGGCCTGAATTATTGTTCTCTTGATATCAGAAACCATGGTAGTGAACTGTTACACCTGTAACTGTAATATTTGGTGAACTCTCCATGTTTACAGACACTGTAAAAGCAATTGAAATTCTCAGCTTATTGATCTTTCTCCGTACCAAAGCAGTATGCTCTACAATAATATTTTGTCTTTTGTTATTTACAGAAATTTCCACTAATTCCCTTACAAAGCCATTTTATAGCTCACCATGGGAACTCTTTCATATAACAACTTTTTAAAAAATTATCTATTTATTTCTTTTTATTTTCTTTGCACCTGGTTAAGATACCATCTTACTCTTCAGTACCCATACTGTCATTTTTCTTTTTAATATTCCAACCAAACATTATATACTTAATTTATTAAGACTTACTCGCGTGTCAATTCTTCAGGCATCTTCTCCTGAAGTCTTTCCAAATGTTGATTATCTTTCTGGTAAAGATGTACCTATAAGAGAAAAGAACACACTGAGTACAAGGGGCTGGTCTCCAGGCAGATATATAGATAATGTAATTATATGTCCTTGGTCTATGACATCAATTTCTATTCAGATTTTAAAAGGATTTTATCTACTAATAGGCAGCAAAGTAATTTCTAGTGTTCTGCTTAATATCCCCTTCAGCTTTGTTTTATTGGCACAGGTTAGAGGTTCCTCAGAGTCATATTTCTCTGAGAGATGAGGGATAACACGACAGCACGACTGAGGTGGGAGTGCTACCTCTTGTTCTTAACAGAGGTAGTATGATGATATTTAAACATTTCAAGTATACCAAGGCTGTTAAGTGGAATTGTGTAGCAGGTGCATAATCCCACAAAGAGAATAGAAGTAAACCCAGGAAATTATTCTTTACTGAGCTATTAAGCAGATTATTGCACAATAAACATATCTCTTAACAAAAACCAGGCATCATTGAAGGTGCATTACTTTACTCATCCTTAAAATATTTTGATTTACTTTTTATTGCCCTTGTTTTTCTGGCTTCTCTCAAGTGCAGTTCTGGTCATTTAGCACTTGTCTTTCCTCCAAAACAAGGGTTTGATCGTGTGGTTTTGACCTTTTACTTTCTGCTGTTTTTAGTAAAGACTGACCAATTTGATGGATGGTAATGTTGAAATACACAACCTGCTGAGAATATCTTACATGGTTTCAGAATGTAACGTGAGAGTTTAACAGCATATCTAGAACACATGAGCAAGATATTCTACATATTTCTGATGATTGAGTTCTTAAAAAATCATTGCAATTTTTCTCTGTAGTGTACTGAAAAGAATGAATATATGTCATCTGTTCTTTAAATGATACATGCTGTCACCAAAAGCAGAAAGCATAACACTTGGATAAGAAATTATGTTATCACGTAGGGCATAATTATTATCTGGTCATTAATAAATGTTAATTCTGATTCTAACTACAGTTTTATAGTTTGTCCGCATACAGATGCCCAAGCTCAGATGTTTGTACTGAAACAGAAAATACTAAGTTCCTACCCCCCTTTTTTAAAAGCTCCTTTTTTTTTAATGGAGACGTTAAAATTATTTATATTTAATATACTATTTTATGCAAACTGTCTAACTTTTTTGAGTGACAAGATAGAAAATGATTGACAGTATATGTATTGTTTATTTCCATATTAAGCAGAGTACACTGGTGAGATTATTCTAGGCATGTTTCTGTTTGTCTTTTAATGCACTTTCTTTTAATGTGAGTTCCTTTTTATTAATCTCTGCAAGCACCGAATGTACAACTATGTTTATGTTTCTTCAGAGGATTTTCTTTTGGTGGCTTTTTTTCTAGTTTCGTAGTTGTGGTGTGTGGTGGTGGTTTTTGTCGTTTTGGGGGTTTTTTCAGAGAGAGAGAGAGAAGGGCAAGGCAATTCATTGTCATGGCCAAACTACTTAAGAGATCAAAAGAAAAAAAAATTGAAAGAGTAGAAAAAATTACGATTATTTCAGGTTAGATGGACACCAAAAAGAAGACCTAATTCTAAATGTGCCACATGAAATTAATATGTATATTTAGCGTAAAAGAAGAAAAAAATTTCTGAATGTCTTGAAAATGAGATATTTTAAACACTGATTTTATGGCAATTCTCCCATTAAGTGCTTACACCAAACTGGAGTGGAGTCTCTGGGAGAAATTCTGAGCACTTCTATTACATACTCAGTTATCTTGGATGAATAACTCCCAGCATCCTTATCCTCTGTAATCAAAAAAATTAAGACCCACAGGACTAATTTCTGTTCTTCCAGAATTTCTGAGATGATGTCTCAAAAAAATAGACTTAAAAAATTCAGTCTCTGTTTCTTCAACTTTTCCCTTCACTTCTCTTTTTTTACTTATTTATTGTATTTGACAGTGTAATGGCTGCAGTAGTGACAGCTTCTCTGATTCACAGCTTCTTTGCCAGTGCAGACTCTCCCACCAAATTACATTTATCTTTCTCTGTGATAAATAACATTGCACACTGTATATCTAAAGTTTTCAGCTTATAATAAGTTATTAGGTAAAATAACACACTCACATTTACACATAACATACATGAATGCCTGAATTCCCTTGGGCTCTGTATTATTTTCAAGTTGCCTTTTTTTTTTAAGCTCATTACCGTAACGACAGGACACACGTACTATTATAGCCAGTGAACCATAAGTGGGAATGACTGTATCATTTTGTTCCTTTTTACTGCCTGTGGGAAATTGCTGTAATGATTTCTATCAGGTCAGACTCAGTATCTCTATGAGGTCAGCTTCTAAAATAAAGCAAGCTTGCTTTTTTCACTATGTGTATGTTACTTAGAATTTTAGGAAAACAACAAACCCCCAAAACTAAAAAGCTCAAACAGAAAACAAAAAAAAAATTCTTAGTG
>VZTO01001406.1:58965-80796 GCA_013400615.1 Syrrhaptes paradoxus
TTAATCTCTGCAAGCACTGAATGTACAACTATGTTTATGTTTCTTCAGAGGATTTTCTTTTGGTGGCTTTTTTTCTAGTTTCGTAGTTGTGGTGTGTGGTGGTGGTTTTTGTCGTTTTGGGGGTTTTTTCAGAGAGAGAGAGAGAAGGGCAAGGCAATTCATTGTCATGGCCAAACTACTTAAGAGATCAAAAGAAAAAAAAATTGAAAGAGTAGAAAAAATTACGATTATTTCAGGTTAGATGGACACCAAAAAGAAGACCTAATTCTAAATGTGCCACATGAAATTAATATGTATATTTAGCGTAAAAGAAGAAAAAAATTTCTGAATGTCTTGAAAATGAGATATTTTAAACACTGATTTTATGGCAATTCTCCCATTAAGTGCTTACACCAAACTGGAGTGGAGTCTCTGGGAGAAATTCTGAGCACTTCTATTACATACTTGGTTATCTTGGATGAATAACTCCCAGCAGCCTTATCCTTTGTAATCAAAAAAATGAAGTCCCACAGGACTAATTTCTGTTCTTCCAGGCTTTCTGAGATGATGTCTCAAAAAAATAGACTTAAAAAATTCAGTCTCTGTTTCTTCAACTTTTCCCTTCACTTCTCTTTTTTTACTTATTTATTGTATTTGACAGTGTAATGGCTGCAGTAGTGACAGCTTCTCTGATTCACAGCTTCTTTGCCAGTGCAGACTCTCCCACCAAATTACATTTATCTTTCTCTGTGATAAATAACATTGCACATTGTATATCTCAAGTTTTCAGCTTATAATAAGTTATTAGGTAAAATAACACACTCACATTTACACGTAACATACATGAATGCCTGAATTCCCTTGGGCTCTGTATTATTTTCAAGTTGCCTTTTTTTTTTAAGCTCATTACCGTAACGACAGGACACACGTACTATTATAGCCAGTGAACCATAAGTGGGAATGACTGTATCATTTTGTTCCTTTTTACTGCCTGTGGGAAATTGCTGTAATGATTTCTATCAGGTCAGACTCAGTATCTCTATGAGGTCAGCTTCTAAAATAAAGCAAGCTTGCTTTTTTCACTATGTGTATGTTACTTAGAATTTTAGGAAAACAACAAACCCCCAAAACTAAAAAGCTCAAACAGAAAACAAAAAAAAAATTCTTAGTGGAACTGCCTGATTGTACAGATTTGTGAGCCATCAGAACAGAAAATTCCACAATATTTTAAAATCTGATTAACTTCTCAGAGTACAAAACAGTTACAAAACATGACGACTTGATATCCAGAAGACAAGATACATATCACAGCACGTAGATATATTTGTATGGTATGAAGGTAGATTTGTAAGATTTTTGTGCATGCTTGTCTTGGTGCTTCCTGTAATGCCCATCTCTACTCAGTATTTAAGCATAAGAAACAAACCAGACCTCACACTCCTAAGGTGGGATTCATCTCAACATCAATTTTCTGAAAGTTTTACAGTTAATTATTGTCATAAAACATAGCTATGCATGGTCTTCCTATTGGTCCTGCTATGGTCCCATCTCCTGATGGGCAAGATCAGGCAACATGTTGGAAAGCAGCACAGGTTCTTCCCTGCTCAAACACTGAGTTTCTTCTCCGTAAAAACACGAACAAGAAGGGAGAAATACCTGCTTCCAGGTGGCATAGGTGCTGAAGCTTTTCAGTGGTGTGTCGAGGAGCAGGAACTATTCCTGAGTCTCTCAGAGATATATTGTCATCATCAGGTCCCCCCTGGCTTACTATTTAATGGTACTAAGCTGAGCCAAGGGTATAGCATCACAAAGTACCTAAGCAAAGTCAAATCAGGAAAAACTTAAGTTATTAAAACAACAGGCCACACTGAAAACCTCTGAGGTAGACAAAAAAAGAAATTTTTTTGTCATGGAAATTAGGGACATATAGTCCCGACTGTTTGTGCTCAGTCTTTGTGTGGATCTCCCACAGGTACTGGCTGGCACTCCATTCAGTGGCTAAAAGAAAAGTGCAGTCCCAAGCTTTTTTTAGAGTCTTCAGACTAAATTTTCCTCTTTCATGGGGACAGAACAGATTTGAAGGGTTGTTCTGATCTTCCTGCATATGTAGAAATACCAGTGGCAGCAATGAAAGTTCTTTGCAAGGAAGAAGAGCAGAATAGATAATAAGTGCTCCATTGTGCAGACAGGAGAGAAGAATTCCGTTTTAATGATCCCATTACTTTCCGCTAGACTGCTAAAAATTGCTACACTGACTAAACTAATTCAATAAAGGCTGGGGTGTTTTCTTTCATAACTAGAATAACTTTTATGAAACTTATTTTTTTTTTACACAGACTCTGTAGGGCAATTAGGGTGGCTTGGTAAATTCTTTATTTCCCACTGGATATTGTAATTTGTAACAAGCTAATTAATATTTTATCTGAAAACGCTACATACTTTCATTGTTGTTTATTTTTAATTAAAACTAAGGTGCTGAAACTGTCAGTGACAATTACAAACACACGAAAGGCATTAAATGTGGTAATTTGAATTGTTAATTATGTATTACCATATTGACATGCTAATCATTTCTGGCAAAAACACAGGATGCTTAAATACTATTATAACTGCACCGTCCCTTTCAGCTACTGAGAAAACTTATGTAGTGCCTGTACAGAATTGTAAAACTTAGAGAGAGCCATAGTATATGGGATTTATTTGTCTTAAGATCAAAACATTCATCATTTCCAACACCAAAATGAACATCACTGCTTTTTGCCCCATGCTTTATCAGAACAACAGAAGCTAAAGTCTAATTAACATTTTGGTCTTCTTACTTCAGCATCACAAAATAAACAATAAAAAATTGTGAACTATTATAAAATCTGATAGCTTCTGTGTTACATCTGCTTTCCTTACAGAATGTAAAGAAATAGCTGCTTGAAAAAAAAAACCAAACAACAAATCAGAAGCCACTTTATGATTCTATAAAGCTGTTTCTGATGAATGGATGACACAAAGATCTTATTGAAAAGAATGCAATAGATCACAATTCCTTTCTGTCCCTTAGGGGCATGGGATCCTATAAGATATATGTCCTATTAACAAAGGCAACAGTAAAGTTTTTCAGTTAGTTGTGATTTCACAGCTCAGTGTGTATAGTTTAATAAAAGTTACTGCCTGGGACATAAGCCTGGCTGCTTTTCATGGATGCCAACACATGGCCAATCTCAGTATCCTTTTCTGTTTCTTGATATCTGTTCAAGCTGTACGAGGCATGGTACCGTTATTTGGGACTGGTAATAATGATGTTTTAAAAGACACTTTTCACAAATTTTGTGATTGGTTCCATCTGAGTATATTAGACATGTTTTGTAAATACTCTCTTGGAATCAGCTCGGAAGAAGAACAACTTGACTGCATCTATGTCCCCTGGCCTAGATGTCAAAGGCCTTTCATAGTTGTAGTCCTTGTATCTGTCTTATCTGTTCATGGCTATTTATTTCCCCTTGTGTTGCTGAAAACAGAATTTCTGTTCACGTGTACACAAACACACCCTCAAATTTTATAATGGCTACTTATTATCCAATACAACAAATAAAATAAAACAATAACTTTGGTGATAAAACTATTACATTGTCAGTTTCTGTATTCTTTACAGGAAACACTGTTTTCTCTGTAAACTCTAGTGTTTTAGCAAGCTGCAAAACCCTGAAGACAAAATCTACTGGTAAATGTCAATAAAGCAAAATTTATGCTCTGTGCTCTTTGTAAATTCTGCTGTTGGAGCAGCCAAGGGAGAGAAAATTGGATGGTGTATGAGCTTGCTGATGGTGGATTAAATACTGAAATAGACTGCAAAAGGCTCTAGCTTGATTTGTCAGGCTTTACTGTTTTCTGAGCAAATTCTATTCCTTGGCTGAGCTCAAACAGAAAAGGATATAAAAATGCACCAATTGCAGATTTTCTTGATAAATGTCCTTAATGCTTAGAATCATGGAATCATTAAATGATAGAATGGTTTGGGTTGGAAGGGACCTTAAAGATCATTTAGTTCAACCCCCCTGCCATGGGCAGGGACACCCTCCACTAGCCCAGGTTGCCCAAAGCCTCATCCAGCCTGGCCTTGAACCCCTCCAGGGATGGGGCATCCACAGCTTCCCTGGGCAACCTGTTCCAGTACCTCACCACCACCAAAGTGTATAGCTGCTGGAAATTGTTTCAAGAACAAGACTGGGAAAAAACAAAACAAAACAAAACAAAAAACTAATCCAAACCAATACACAAATCTAAAAACCTTTTGAACACGCTTATATTTTTTCTAGAGATCATGTCAATCAAGGTGATAATCTTTCAATCAGAATTAGGACATTCTTGAACAAAAAATCTTGAGTATAATAATATTTTTCTCTATTTTCAGGTGATACAAAGGAACTAAATTCTAAGCCATTACTGTTTATAGAAGTGTCCTGAAACACTCTTGATGTAGAACCTAAAATATCATAGCTTTTTACTTTCATCACCTCAGTCAGACTGCTAACATATTCGGCAAGTATTCTTCTCTGATACTCTGCAAAAGTCTTTAAATCATATTCATGTCTGGGACATTTCTGGTTCCTGACCTCTACATTTTTTTCTTTAATATAAAAACGTAAGGTCAAAAGCACTGGGTTAGGTCAACGTCTTATTTCTGAAAGCAGCCAAATGTCAATTGATTGGAAAGAGCATAAGGAAAAGGCAAAGCACATATGATTCTTCCCCTAATAATCTTCAGTTTCTAAACACTTATAACTCAGAAAATGGTCTATGTAACCTGTAACAGATTTCTTTTGCATGAGCTAATGTAACATTCCTTTGAACTATGCAAACTCTTGTAAAAAAGTTCCTCAGATAAACTGCACATTGTGTTTGTGTGGGAAAAATTTAAAAAAATTATTTTTCTATCTTTAGTTGACTTCTGATGTTCTCTGACTATTGTGTGTAAACAAAGTGAATAATTCCTATGAACAAACAATTCCTTGATTGTTCTGCTGATATGGCCACTAATTGTCATCTCCATAAGAGAAAGAGTGTTTATTTCTTGTGGTTTGGTAATATTCGGAATATGTTAAGGTTAGGCCCTCAAAAATGTCAACAAATTAGTCAGGAGAATACTAAGACAATTTATTTTTGTCGAAAATATTTTTGGTTTGTGTCAAGTTATTAACTGGTGTTTAGCTGGGTGTGAAATTGAAGTGACATCCTAAAATCTAGTATTTTAGAAAATAAGTTGTCAAATAAAAAGATTAACGGTAATTGTTTTACACTTCCTTTACTTGATAGTGTTGTACGCAAATGGAATTCAAGACTTTTCTCGGTCATTTAACACCTTTTTTTTTAAGAAACGATTTTTATTTAGCTGAAACATTAACTGCCTTTAATTCTGTGGTATTTTTATTATCACTGTTTTTCTAAAAGCCAGTGTTTTTGGAATGTCAAGATGTAACTGTAGAATGATTCAAAAGTGTTTTGCCATGTGAATGGAGTTTTTGTGATTAAAGTCCAGTATCATGCATATAGTTCTGAAGTATTATCTGATCTTTAAGAAGAATTTAAAAACAATTTTGGGTAGACAATATCCTTAACTGGTAAGCTAGACAACCTAAGAGTTTAAGGGTTCTTTTGCAACTTCAGATCTCTTCTTATTTAGAAGAAGCACTGTATCACAGCTCTTGAGAGGAAACCCCATGGTGCAGCGTAGTCAGGGATCTGATGATCAGTTAGGTTTCTTCAAATTTCTGCACCTTAAGTCCTCAATTCTTTACCACTCTTACATGCCTTAAGTGAGTGGTCCTTATACTGATTATTTTTGCGGTAATAAATGGAGTATCATTTTTCTACCTAACAAAGCCATTAGAGACAAAATTTATCTCAGCAAACTCATTATCTGCAAAAAGATCAATTCTATACATTCTCCTTTAAACTGTAGAAACAAAAATCCATCTAACTCATCTTTAGGAAGAGCTGAACTGCACATTCTAAGCCTCTGTTATTTGCATAAATATGCAAATATTTTGATGGAGGTGACCAGCTGAAATGGAAAAAAGGATAAGCCCTTGATATTAAAATTCTGTGAGAAGAATTGTCACTTTAAGAGCCTCTAAATTGCTATTAATAGGTATTGGGTGAAGTATCCTTCTTTAACCTTAAATAAACTCAGCTTTATTGATCCCAGTTGGCCCAGATTGAACATAACACAGCCTCAAACAACACCCCAAAACCAACATGTCACTTTAAATATATCAGACATAAAATTAGTATATTTGACTCTTCCCTTTCTTTTCCTTTACATGTCTATACCTGCATCTCATACAATTACGATACACTGCACCATGTCCTCTTGCTTTTTGGTCCTCTGCATTAGATGTAGCAGTTTGGGACAATATATTTTTTCTTCTAATCAGTTAGCTATGCTTGGAGATATGGATTCTGCATAAGAGGCTGGAAATGCCATGCTCCTGGTTTGTGGCATCTCTCACAACAAGAGATCTTACAACCAAAGAAATTCCTGTTCTTCCCTGAAATCTTATTTAGCACTGAGCTGACTACCCACTGTGATCAGTCAAATAGCAGAACCCCAGAAAAAGTGTTGATTCTGAAAAGTCTATTTAAGATTCTAATTCCTTGTATTCAAAGCATGCATATGTTAAACATCCCAAATGCTTTTTCTTTAGAATTCACTGCTGTTGCGGTATTTACATCCTCTGAATACTTATTGATTCTCTGCCAGTCTTTCTTTCCTCAGCAGCAGAAAATTTTGATGGGATTTTTGAAGCCCAAAATAAACAAATGAAATATACTTCTTTGAAATCCAACCTAAAATGTTTTATTTTTGTCATTTTTGAAGTGAAATGCTTACATGGCTTTTTATGCATTTAAACGCCCTTGAACATAGCACATAATTGTTCAGAAAATTATCCAGCTTTAATCTTCTACGAGTATTATGCATAGCATGCTGCTAGATTAACAGTTCATATTCAAATGAATGAGATTTGTGCTTTAAAATTCATTTTGTTAGAAATAGAAGTACCAGCACTAAGTGTTTGAAGATGCAGAAGTCAATAATCCATTACATTGGGCTGTAGTTGTAACACCTTGTGACGACCTGTTGAACTGCTGTTCTGATGTGGCGTTAAAGTTGGATATAGACAACCCACACTCTGTAAATCTGTGTCTAACCATATACATGCATATATTTGTCTGTATATACATATAAACAGAGGGTCCTACAGTTGTCTTCAGTAAGGATAAGTTCATCTTTGTATTAAAATTTCAGATGAAATAACGAACAGATATGAAGCTATTTGTGAAAATTTAGTTAGTGATTTACAATGAAAGAAAATAACTTCTACAATTTTTTGCAAGAAAAAAAATTCTGATTTTAAATGAAGAAGATTACAAGACAATAGATTTTTTTCTGAAAAATATGTGGGAACAACAGAAGTTAGCAAAAGTCCTTGTTCCACCTCAGTGTGATAGTAATATAACAAACTTTCATAAAGCATTTCATGAAAATGAAAATGAAAATGAGGGAAATTTCTTTTTGTTTTTCATATAAGAGTGATTAGCAATATAAAGAATACACAAAGACCTATAATGTGTCTTACATCATAGCCATTATTAAAAAAAAAAGTATTTTTTCCTAAAATATAATGCTCTAGTATGAAGAGGTATCAACTCATGGAATGCACTGAGGTGTGCTGCATTCTGACTCTGACATTGCCATTTCTTGACCAGCTGGGCACACTGCCAGCTCATACTCAGCCAGCTGTTGACCAACACCCCCAGGTCCTTTTCCATCGGCAGCTTTCCAGCCTGTAACACTGCATGGGTCTGTTGTGTCCCAAGTGCAGGACCCGGCACTCAGCCTTCTTGAACCTCCTAAAATTGGCCATTGATCCAGGCCATCCAGAGCCCTCTGTAGAGCCTTCCCACCCTCAAGCAGATAAAAAATTGAAAGATGAAAAATGTTCTGATATTAATTAATGAATTGTTAAATCACAAGAGGATGTCTAAGGTAGTTGGGGGCTGCAGGATAACAAATAACAACTCAGAATCAGATTTAGTAGCTATAGAATCCTCTTGGTTCATTTAACGATATAACTATTCTGTCAAACCAAAATAAAAGTCTGGCAGCTTCTCTAAAGAGATCCAATTCACTTTGTGACACAAAAAGAACATTTAGTATCACAGTGAGATTTAAGTGTCCAGACATGAAGGAAGGGTTGAAACCTTTTTTTTAAAAANTTGCTCTTTCCTTAGTGCTTTATTACCAGAGGAATTCAACTACTGAACTAAAAAAAATGATGAATATACACAATTTTTATTTTTTTTTTAAGCAGAACGTGGTTTTACTTTTTATAAGGAAAAAAAAATACCCCCATATTTTATGGAAAGATTTTAAAATACTGAAACTGTACATTTCTCACCTAAAACTTTCTGTCTTTCATAACAAGTTTTGTAAAGTTAATATTCTAATGGCAATCTTGATAAAAGAAACCCAAATAGGGTTTCACACTTTAGCTGGGAAGCATGTAGAGGTGAGCAGACTGTGATAACTGAGTGTATAAAACCAAGCCCAAGTGTACCTAAGAGTAAGAGACAGAGACCTTCACCAGCACGACACTCATGCCATTGAGGAAAGCAGGATGTTGGGGACTCACTGTGACACCCATCAGCTCCCTGCTTGATGAAGATTAAAACCATTTAATTTACCATTCAGAAGGACCCTGGAAGGGGAAGCATGACACAACAAAAAGGGCTATATATTTATAAGACTTATTGTATAACAATTGTAACTGTCATACCAATGAGACTTTTCTCCATTAATCTGTATGGTGAGTGTCAGCATTACTGTAAAAGGAAAAATTGTAGAATTTTGATGAGACTGTTTTACTTGGATTTTACTTAGGTTAACAGTAAAAGCTATACTTCCAGGTATACAGTCTCTTCCCTTTTGCCTGTAACAGAGTTCATATTCTTGCCCTTCCTTGACTTTGACAGTTGTCAATAGTTATTCAGTAAGCTGACTAAGCTAAGAATACCATTGCTTGTTAATGATTTTAGAAAGCCTTTATTTTTTCAGAGGATGTTTTATATTGTTTCTAAACATTATGGGTTTTGTCTGCTGACAAGGAAGGGGTTAAAGTGACAGCTGGACAGATGTCCAGCACCTAGAAAAACCCAGGTTGGAGCTGGTGTTTGGATCCAAGCATGGATATTGTATGAAGTTAAAGCCCGTACTAATATTTTCTTCATAAAGAAGAAAGTATCTCTTTTTTTCAAAGGTAAATCAAGGTCTCCAGTAAGTATAATGTGTTGTAGTTTTATAAAAAAAATTGGTTACTGGGTTTCTTATCAGACTCACAGTCTCTGGATGCAGGAAATACTATGCTACAAGTCTACTTTCTCTGATCAGACAAAAGATAGCTGCTGAAGAATTTCTAAGACCTATTATTGTAAGACTTTAATAATTCAAATTAATAATCTCCTTTCTTCCTTTTAAACCCTATGCACAGTAAGCACTTTCATTTTAATTAACAGCAGTTACTGAATTGGAAACAATGTGCATTAAAATGTATTGTTGGGGCTAATACTGATTTTATTCTTAGAATCAAGAACAGAAGATAAACTTGCAACCACCTATATGCTCATGACTAAGTTTCTCATTTTAAGAAAACCTTGAACACCAGAATTAGGACGTTGAATTAGGTACATCATGACAACTCAGTCATTTTCAACCATTTCAGGTAGGTTGGTCTGTATGGCTAGTCTAGTAACAGATGTAGCAGAGTATGTCTACAACAACAGTATCATAAAATCAATTACATCTCATGACTGAGAACAGTAGTCCATAGTTTAATTTAAAACAAAAAGAAAAGGAAAGAATAAAAAAGATAAAAGTAAGAAAGTAAGAATTTATATCTTTCTCCAGAGCAAGGTAATGGAGCCATAAAACTCCTTTACTACACTGTATAAATCAGTGATGATCATCAGATGACTTGTTAACAGATACTATGGGGAATCCTAAAATAAGCATCATAGTTACCGTATTAACAAAATTATGCATAATTAATTCCTGTGGACATAAAAAAGCCTCAAAAAATGTGGTTTATTTCTCATCTGCCAAGATGAGGAGGAATCTGACTGTAATAATGAAAAAGGACTAGTTAAGAAGCCTTAAATTAATGCCATTAAAATGTACGAGACTAGGTAACAAAACATTGACTCATTCAGTCCTTAATGATGTAATGAAATAGCTAACAACATACTCACCTACCAGTAATGTTAAATTTACTGCTGTGGAGTAACTGAATAGGGAGAAGCAGTAATACCCATATAGTCAATATTAATGTACTACTACTACATGCAAATATTGCTTAAAATCTTGAACAGTTATCTTAAATTTATGGGTTTGGAGCTAAACCAAAATATACAGTACAAGAATTATTTGAAACAAACAGATGAAACCACAGAGTCCAACAGATTAAGGATGCAGTTAATCTTCAACACTTTCTGGCATACAAATGCAGCCATTTAGTCCCAACTAGTCCCAGCTCTCCAGTCAGTGGAGCAGAAGGTATTTTACCTTGTTCTAAAACAGCTGAATAAAAACCTTAACGTAAACATCCTTTTAAAGACCTAATTCTTCACTGACTGTGCAAGAAGTCTAGAATTTTATTTTAACCTATATGCCTAAATATTTAGATTAGCCTTTTTTTGGGGGGGAGGTATTGCTGAGANTTCACATAACTTTTTTGTCTGAAATATTATTTCTATGTTCATTTGCCTTTTTCAACAGAGACATGACTAAATTTTCTGCAGGTTGTTTGAAAATATTTTCCCTACCATTAATATATTTGGGGGTGAAGCCTACTCATAAGAACCACTCAGGTATGTTAGATCTTGACTACATCTGCCCAACTCTAACTCATTAGATGAATTTGGTATGTCCTGGGAAAACAACCCGAGCAGTGATAATTCTTATGAAGGAGGCTTACTGAAAACTCAGACAAAACAAGTAAATTACTTTTTTCTGGCAAAGATACAGAGATGAACTCTTAAGAGCTTTATGTCCTTAGAAGGCATTTAGGGCAGGATGCCAGAAGGTGACAGTGACTCAGGTAGTGGTCATTAGTTGGCTTTAGATGTAGAGAAAGTCAGACAGTTTGACCTTGGCTCAACTGATCAGAGGCCCATGGCATCTTATACAGAACGTCTAAGTTGGAAAGCAAAAAATGAAAATAGAAAATTGAATGAAAAACAATAATCCCACAGAGGGTGAAGGAAACATATAAGTGAACTTCTGACACTGTACCAAAGGCTGAAGACTGAGCTCAAGGTAGACTCATTACACACAAAGCCACTCTGTCAGCTAGGACTTGGACACCTTGGCTACTTGGACAAAGGAGTGTCCTATTCCCCTGAGTCCGTGTCGCTAGTCACAGCTGGACTGGAGAACATGACTGATGTGAATTTGTTTTGTCCAGAACAGGAACAAGGGTACATGTGCACCTGTGTTTAACAGAACTTGCTCTCCATCCCCAACAGCCATCCTGCTCACTAAATGAATGCTTGACTTTACGTCGCTGAGTGACACAGTTGTGTTCTGGTCAAACTCTTGAAGACATGGGAGTTCACTCATAGCTCTAGGACTACTAACTGTTCCGTTTAGTGGTATCTGTTACCCATGAAACACATAAGAAAATCAATCTCCTTTAATGCTGTACAGAACCAGTGAAAAATGAATGTATAACCAAAAATTAGTTCACCGCAGGTGAACACCAACTATATAATGTCCTTATGATTTAAGTCCATTGTGGTCAGTCATTCTTTGAAAGCTTCAGTCCATATTAGGAGAAAGTATTTACTGCACCTTTTAGCTTATCAGAGAAATAACTAAATATTCAATATAGTAAATAGTGTAAACATTTTACCAAGTGCTTAACAAAAAATGATAGTATTGTCAAATATATTTAGACCAATTTGCGATGCATATGTACCAGACATAATAAGAAATGAAAACAAAGGGAAAATAGTAAATCAATTTTATTTCCACAGTTTGTTAAATGGATGTGACATACTTTTTCTGATAGCTTTTTTTCTGATAGCTTAAAATAGAAAACTGTTCATATTTAGAGTTATCCAAATTTTTGACTGTTGTTGGTCTCAAAATGTGATAAATTTTCTTTTTTCACAATGAATGTTTTGTCTCTTTCTTTAGCAGTAAGAAGTATAAATCAGATAGAATAGACCTTATACACTCTAATATTTAATATTTTCTGAGGTTAAATTTGCTGTGAACATCTAATTTTTATCAAATAACTGCAGAAAGACACCAAACATCAGAATTAGTCAGAGGCAGAATTTCTCAAAAATGTGTTTCTATTCTTTAGGAAGATGATTCTGATTCTCCAGTGGGAGCTCTGTCATTGATTTAAATAGGTATGAAACCAAGCACGTTGAGAGAAATATAGATAGCTGAAATGATCTGTTAATGGGTAATACCGTTAGAGATTTAAAAAATACTTAGAACTTAAATCCTAGCAATTGTTCAGAAGTCCAGTGAGTTACCTACTGGTGAGTCTTTGTTAATACTCTGAGATATCCTTTCAAAGTTTTCTTAGAAAAGCTTGATTCACAGTTACCAAAAAAAAATGAGCCTGTGGCTTGGCAAGATATAATACCATGAACAAAGAAACCAATTCCATTCTCACCAGTTTAAATTATTTCCTCCTTCTTTCCTTTTTATACCTAATATAATCATTTGTAAGCATAGAATTAAACGCTGAATTAATAACATTAAACTTAGAATGATTTGGAAGAAAGAATATAATAATTTGGGAATAAGTACTCTTAGCACTATATCATGTATTCCTCTAGTTTTTGACCAGAAGAACATCCAGTCAGGAGTTATTCCACTTTTCAAATGGAAGCTATGAAATTCAGGTGAAAAGCAGGCAGATTAATTCCCTCTTGGTCTCTTCTGCACATGACTGATGTTGCTTAAAATGACATTACACTTGTGTCTAATGGGTCCCAACTGACCCATTTACCCCAAACCATGGTTTGGTTGACATCGGTTGCATCCACACTAGCATGTTAGTTCAGAGTAGCAGTGAATTTTTTCTAAATGAGTTTTCTGTTTGTGCCCTCCCTCTATGCCTTGGTTCACACTGTGGAAAACCTTCACAGTGAAGATGATAAAATGTCTCTCAGATGAAACTGAAGCAGAAGATGTGCTACAGGGGTACAAATTAGAGCTCTCCAACCCACTTAGCCCATGGGGCCCGACTAGAGCTAGTCCTAGGGAACTCTTCCTCTTCCATCCAGAAGTCAGACAATGTGAGTGTTGGGTGCCCAACCGAAATCTCCTTCTACCAAGCAACACTATTAGCCTTTCCTTTTACAGACAGAGGAGACAGCCAAAACACCAAAGTGAAGCATGGGTAATATTCACTTTCTGTACATGAATGCTGGGAGGGTTAATTCCTTATAACAGGGTATTCTAGTAGTGAAGGCTAATCAAGTTCATAAAAAGAAATTACACTCACACTGTACCCAGAGAGCCAAATTGAGACTATACCCTACTGCAGGCAAGAAGTCATCTTCATAAGTGATTCTACCCATGTCATTAGAGACATTCACAGGATCTGAGGAGTGCACTTGCTTGCGAGTTTGTTGTGTGCAAGAGATCTGAAGAACAGACACACCTTCATTTCAGGAGAGACAGCAGGCAGCACATTGCTGAAGCTATAAAACTACTAGAGTTGTAGTGATAGCAAGCAACACTACTCCTTCCAGAAGTTCATCCAGATTTTTTCTGCCTTCCAGTAACATATGACTCCGCTCTTTGAAGTTTCTAGTTACTGACCTTGCCACCTTCTCTGAGCTTACAAAGGACAGCTGCAGCACAAAGCCTCAGATGAAAACCTTTGCCTGTTCTTCCAGTTCATACTGCTTCTAGAGGATTTCTAAAAAAGTTCGTTTGATAGTTGTGTCTGAGAGGTTGGCATACACAACTCCTGAACTAGTGTAAAAAGGCATTATTCCTTACATAAAAAAAAAAAAAAAGATAAATTAAGAGGTCCTTCTAAGCAGCTGCTTCTTCCAAAGTTTAGAAATCAATGCCTTCAGTACTTTAAGGTAAAAAACCAGTGCAAACTATCTAAGGAATAGTGATTCAACAGAGAGGGAATGTGAATCTCCATTAAGAGAAGCAGGGTAAAGTGAGAAATGCTTTGGTCAACCTTGGTTCTCCTGGGTTCTGAAGATAATTCCTTACCTCAACAGAGAGGAGGAAAAGGCCAACACTCCCATTTCCTTGTGCTGTAACTGACTGAAAGCTAGGAAGGAGGAAAGCAGAAACCTTTTTTGCTTCATGTTGTTTGAATTGTTTTTTAAGAACAGGTACGAACCGTACTGTTGTTGTACCTTATCTGGTGAATAAATCGAATGTTGACTGAATTATAGTTCTAAAATGCAAAGTTTTTTGAGTTATTGTTAGTTTGGGAATCAGAGTAGAATCTTTCCTTCGGCAAAAACAATATGGTACCTACTTGTTTGCTTTTCTTTTTCATCTCAATATCCACTTCAGAAAAATTCGTAGTTTTCATAGGATATAGTTCCAAGTGTTGCACAAATTTAATGGGAGTGAGCCAATGAAACAGTTAAATAAGTGCATAGTTCCTAAAGAGGTGAGTTGAGGTGCATTTGATCTAACTTAATGGGCCTCAAAGAAACTAGAAATTGGATTAATATTGCTTGCTCATGCTTGAAGCACAGAAAATTGCTCAAAGGCAGATGGAAGGAGAGCTAAAAATCTAAAAATAAAATTCCCAGTGGAAATAAGGATTTTCACAGTTCAATTTGGTTTCTTCTAAGGTATAAGTCTCAAGACACTGAAGTGAACAACTTACATGAAGGAAAATTAAGAGTATTATTTAGCTTGACTGTAATACTAAATATTCAGTAAAAAAACAGAAATATGAAATCAAGAACTATATAATTATAAAATTTATCTTCATTTGAAACTAGTGAAACACCTGAAAATTGAAAATAGAAAGGTGACATAGAATTCAGCCACATAATACTGATTTTCTATATTCTAGTTGGTTACTACTCATAGCCATTAAACTTGTTTATGAGAAGAATATTTACCATTTCAGGATCAATACAACACAATCATGTCTGCAGCATTTTTCAGTTTAACAAGAAATCCTCCGTGGACATCTGAAGTGGAAAACTTTCTCCTATCTATATATTTGGTCTACAACCTGGTGAAAAACATGAATCCCTAGCTACTGGAATCACACTACCTATACCTAGTTAGATTCTTTTGCTTTAATTGTAACAGAAGATCCCAGTAATTACAAATACACTGAAAAACTCATAAGCACAGTGTTTGCTATACATTTTGCTGAAGTTAAATAGCATAAATTACTATATACTAACATTGGTTGTCCCAGTGGCATTCGGCAGGGTTGGTATTGGGACTGGTGTTGTTTAACATCTTTGTTGGAAACATTGATAATGGGATTGAGTACACCCTCAGCAAGTCTGCCAACAACACCAAGCTGTGTGGTGCGGTTGACACGCTGGAGGGAAGGGATGCCATCCAGGGGGACCTGGACAGGCTTGAGAGGTGGGCCCATGCAAACCTCATGAAGTTCAGCAAGACCAAGTGCAACATTAGGTTCTGTGTTTAAATCTGAATTTGTCATCTCCAATGGTCTTAATATACAAGCATTTCCAAAGGCTGATTTACCTAAACTTAGTCGCCTATTTCATAGTCAACAAAAACTATCCTGTGATTACACCTTTCAAGGGACTATTAGTGTCTGTAACACAATCTTTGAAGCTATATTTTTGTTTCTAAATGTCTTAAGTTAGGATTGGTTAACCTAAGCCTTTGCATACTAACAGTAAGCTGTCAGCAGTTTTTCTGAAATATTTGTACAATGTGAAGTAAAATATTTGTTCTCAAATCCCAAAACAAAACAAGTTGGTTTACCTGTGTTCAGAGTTTTTCCTGATCTTGTATTTTTTCTTAATTGGATACTATTTGTGTATAGGGGAGAACTGGTAAAGCCACCATATTTAGTCTCATTCATTGTTAGAAACCACAATCTGGAATCTCATCAGATACTTTCAAGGAAAGGTAGGCACAGAACATACTATGCACATCTGATTTGGGGTGCAGCAGTATACCATTGTGAGTCTAAACAGGTAAACTGCAGATGAGCCAACAAAGTAGCTTTTTATTACAATTTTTTTTTTATTCCATAACTATCAAATAGTTATCATTCTGTTCAGGCACGAGGCAATTGACCCATTTCTTCTTTTTTTGTCTAGCCATGAAAACCACCATGCAACTATTTTAGATTTGCACCAGAAAACAAGATGATAAAAATAAGTCATGAGTTTTACACTAAAAGCAATACAACAAATATTGTTAGCTTTTAGTGTTGGTTTTAGCTGAATGATTAATATTTCCCTCTAAGAAACAAAGTCAAGGTGTTTTACATAACCAAAAAAATTACATAGAATGAGCATAAATCATTTGTGAAGAAAGAATGTTTAACAAAACAGAAAAGACATAAAAAACTATTTGAAACAGCTGATAAGATTTAACAATATTGTTACGTTTTAATTGGGGCAAAATGAGACAGAAGAAAACAATGTAAATCAAAAAATGCTAAACCTTGTTTGCCTACAGAGAACATGACTCAGGCATAACCTTATTTTAGCAGCTAAATATCACTACGGAGATTAGTTTGCATATTTCTCATACAGGGGAATTATTTGGGTCAGATCTCATTTATAAGGAAGATCTAGACTTTTAAATAAGAAAAAGAGTTTGCCTTCTCCATCTTAAAATTAGACTTATGAATTAACTATGTCCAGGGACAGCTCTTACCCTGGGATTAGTGAGATCTGTTCCAGGCAGAATTTAATATCCTTTGATAAAAGCAATATGACCCCCAGCATCTTTCATACATGCTGTCCCAGAGCCCAGCTCCAAAACACACCGGAATGGGGAATGTTTAATTATTTTGTAGAATTAGTGAAAATAAGTAGGTGTCTTTAAAGACCTCGGGAGGAAGAGCACGTCTGACTAACTTAGGTGCCCAAATTTCTTAACTGCAATTGTCAGTTTGATAGCTCGTAATATTTTTAATCCTACCTCAGGTTGCATGCTTTTCAAAATTGATGTTTTTAAGGTCAGCAAAACCTGTACTGTACATGTGGTGATTACCTTGTCAGCATGAGGGTGAAAGGAAAATACTGACTCTCATACTATTTTTTCTGGTGAGTATAATGAGTATAGAAGGAAGAAAAAAAGGTAATTCAAATAAAATTTCAAAACTAACTTCAGAATAACCCCATCACTGATCAAAGTCTAAAATCAGGGGAGAAAAAAACCCATAAGATTTCTTACTCCATTTTTGTTAATTCAAAACTTTCTAAACTGCTGTTTATTTTCTGTAAAAGAGAGATAAAATATAAATAGCTTAAACATTCTTTAAGAAGGTAAGTAATTATTTTTATCAATGACAAAATATTTTTCTGAGGGCATCATGTACTTAGTTCTTCATCGTTCTAGTCAATAAGTACTTAAAGTTGACTTTCAAAATTTGTATTCAAAAAAGACCATTAAGATTCTTAAGCTTTCAACCCAAAAAGACCTAATTCTGCCTCTGTCCTTGAGTCTGTGCACAGGTCTGCTGAACTTTTACAACATTTGTGAAGTCTTTTTCCTATTTGGATTTTCTGGTTTCTAAGAATACGTGACCTCACTCTCAAGCTTTCAACTTGTTCAGTCATTTTCTGTGCACTCGTAGGTCTTTCTCCTCATTTTTAACTCCTTTCTCATTTTCACAAAGCATGTAACTGAAAAGCCTTCCTTTAGTCAAGCTTGCTAATGGATATTACAGTTAACGGCAGGCAGATTGCGTGCAGGGTGGTTGTATCAGATTCATCTCTTTAAGAAAATGGGGTAAAAAGGTATTTTCATCCCATGCAGAATGGCTCCCAGTTCATAGAAGGCTGTTTAAACCGCAAGTTAGATGCACATTTCCATGCACTCTGATTCCCCTTATTTTGGCCTTGTAACAGTCCATGTTTAAAAGAAAAAAAGAAAGAAACCAAACAAATAACATAAGTAGAAGCTCTAAGTGGCTTTCATTTCAGGTTCTGATATATATTCTAGTTGATTCTGATGTAAGTTTGCTCGTATATGCCAGCTATACCCTACATATTGAGAGATTTTAGATTAAAATCACTGAGATTTTAATTTCTTCTATTTAGGTACATTTTTTTTAGGCTTTGAAATGTTTCATATAACACCATGGTTAATAAAGATTTCATTTTAGGAGTTACCTGTGCCTTCTGGTTTACAACACCTCATAGATTGTAATTTCTATAAACAATGAATTTGGAAGCCAAGACAGCTCAATCAGTTTTCCAGAAAACAGGCAGCAAAAACTGCTACAGATAGTTTCATGTGCAATGTGCTTATAGAAAATATTGTAAGAAAAAAACAACAAAAATATTGGAAAAAAATGGACAAATTTCCTGTTTTTTTTTTTCCTAATCCTCCTAGTATGTAGTTAACACAGGATATTGGCAACTATATGTAGCATAAGAGTAGGCATTTTTTTCCAACTAAATTTACATATTCTTATGGACACTGTGCCAGATGGCTGTTCAACACTTTCACTTTGAAACTACATGTGGGAGAAAGCGAAAATTTGCAGAACTTCAAGACGTTTTTGCTTGAGTTGTAGTTTTGTTGTCTCAAAGCAAGGATTTCTGACATTGAGGGCAACACATCCCACAGGGTAGTTTTTCGACAGAGAGATGTTTTTAAAAGGTGTTTAAGAGACATTTTTAAAATGTCAGCAAAGAGAAGACAAGCACTTAGTACTTTATAAGCATCTATACAGTTCTTTCGACATATGGCACTATAAACAAATGCAGTTTTCTGACTTGCTTTAGCGAAGGAACTACCGAGCAGTACTTTTAAATCATCTGAGTTAAAAAGGTCAGTTTAGCATTTGCTTCTCTGGAGTTCAGAAACACAGGAGTGAGATGGAAAGGAGCCCTTTCATTTCCACAGCAGGGAAGTACCTTTTCTTTTTCCTTAAGTACGCAGCAGTGCTGCGTGAGTTCCTGGGAGGGATGGGTGCTGCACTTGGAACATCGCACTCTGCAGTGGTGGAGGAATGTGTCCCATCACATAACATATGGAGAGCATTAATAATTCCCATGATCCAGATGAGAAGCGTGTTTCATACCTGGCTCTTCTAAATGTAAGGCACTAGACTCTTTACTTCGGCACAGCACCGTAGCCTGTCTTTAGCTCTAAGGTCTTGCTCACAAATTGCAGCTGATTCCCCAATCAAAGATCAAGTTGGCCAAGTTGGCTTTGATATGTTACTGTGCCTTACATGAATGAAACACAGGAGCAGAGGGGGAGCAATCTGCATGAACTTTAAAGTGCCTGCTTTTCCAGCCGTAAAAAATCATGTTTGAGGCACGCCAAGACACCTCAGACACCAAGAGTACATAAGGTAAAGACAAAATATTTGGATTTAATCTGGATCTTCAGTGTTCAAAAACAGGCAACACTGTGTACTTCTGAATGCACCTGAGTTACACGGATAGGATGTACCGAGTACCAATACTTCCAACTTGGATATCTGTGAGAAGATCTCATTGTAAAATACAGATAACTTGCAAAAAACTAAATTCCTCCAGCAGTATAAATCAGTGCATAACGCTTTCCTGAAATGTCACCAAGGATGCTTGATGTGTGTTGTCAATAGCTTCATCTGGGGATCTTCTCTGGACAGCCCTGCGTCCCATTACTCCTTTTCTACCTGCCTTTTTCTTGTGCAGCTGTGCAATAAATAAAAATGCCTTTTTCTCCAGCCACTTTGTGTGTATCTCTGGCTCTTGTGCTGTCTGCATGAAGTTCACCTACTTTCACTCACCTTTGAGCTATTTCTAGTAAAAACACAACAAAGAAAGAAACAAATACCACAGTATATTTTTATTTGAAATAATATTTTTTTTTTTGCTTTGAACCTTTTACTCAGAAGTCTTGGGAAACGATTAATTAATATAAGACTTTCATTTACTATCATATGAAGCACAACAGAACAGCAAATAGCTGAAACAGATTATTAAGAATAATTCTCAGTATCTGTTTCTGTCCTCATTAATATTCTTTCTACATATATGAGTGAGTTATTTGGTTTTGGTGTTGTTTTTTTCTCTCCCCCCTATAAAAATATCTCTTTTCACCATATATCAGGTGTTAAGATTCTGTGACTCCTTCTGATTATGTGAACTACAAGAATAACACTAAAAAATTATCTGTCTTTTAATGGAATTTGGAAAAAGTGTCCATTCATTCAATAAGACTGTAAAATACAAAATAACCTGGTTGTTTAAAGGAAGGATGAGCACAACATCACACTCTCTCCTGGATGCCTCTGAGGAAAGATGCAAAGCCCACTCTATTGTTATTTTATTTTGTATCTAGAATCCGTCTTGGCGTTGCCATGCAGCATGAAAACACAAGTTCTCCTCTTTATTAATTTCTGCTTCTGTTCCTGGACTATTCAGAAAATAAATTATGCAAAATAACATCCTGAGTGGCAATTAATAAGAAATTATCTGCTTGGCGGAAACAAAAACATCTACATGCACTTTGTTTTGTTTTCAGTTATCCTATTTCCACAGGGAAATTACAGCAGCTAAATCACAGCCCATACAGATAGATTCATCTAGGAAGTATGTTCCCAGTATTGCTTTTCACGTCCTTTTAAGTGACAAGTGGTACAAGGGGCCATTTGAAGGCAACATGGGAATAATTTTGCATAACATGTATGTGTTTCTTAAAATATTTGTGTCACACAGTCCTGTCTTGACAAGATGTTATTCAATCACTGTGTCTATGAAAGAGTCCCTACAGCAGGAAAACCAGGAGGAGTTGCAGGAGTTTGCTTTTTGATGATTGCTTTATCCTTCTTCTTTTCAAAAAAAATGTAGCAAGCCATCAGCCTAAGATTGTTCTTATGTTTTGGGGGCTAAAAGTGATGGATCACAAACATCAGTGTTAAAAATGCTTTGTACTTACTAATTACATTAGAGGTAATTTGTTTATCTTTTAAAACCTGTATTTATATAGCAACAGTGACATAATTTTTAGTGTGTTTTTCCAGTATATATTTGCTCCTTAGGCAGATTTGAAATGTTTAGATATTATTGTCATTTAACATAAAACAGAGCAGTTTATGTAACTGGATTTCAGCAGTGTTCAAAAATTTTACTTCAGCAAGACTGCTTATTCCACAGAGAATTAAAATTATACATTCCATTTTGTTGTTTCTAACTTTAGGAGTCTGTATGTTGAACGTTTATGTCTTGAGTTAGATCTCTTAGAATCCATCTTCTCACAAAGAAGAAAACTAACTTTCTGTCTCGGCCATGGTAATCACCATCTTAAGTGGAGGCAATTAACATAACACCAAAGGAAGAGGATACTAACACAACATTTCTTTATGCTATCTGGAATTTGCAGCAGTTAATTAATTCTACCATCAAACACAGAATCACAGGATGTTAGGGATTGGAAGGGACCTCGAAAGATCATCTAGTCCAATCCCCCTGCCGGAGCAGGAACACCCAGATCAGATCGCACAGGAACGCATCCAGGCGGGCTTTGAATGTCTCCAGAGAAGGAGACTCCACCACCTCTCTGGGCAGCCTGTTCCAGTGCTCTGTCACCCTCACTGGAAAGAAGTTTTTTCTCATGTTCAA
>VZTO01001406.1:84296-100502 GCA_013400615.1 Syrrhaptes paradoxus
ACCTCTGCGCTGCATCCCACCACTGAGTACAGGCAGGTTAACTCCAAGGAGATGGGGAGCATGCTCCGGACTTGACACTAAATCAACATTTCTTTTTCAGCTTAGAACAACCATATTTCAAGAACCAATTGAAACAGTCATTACAAATCTAAGAAATGATTAAAAATCAAAGAATCCAGACAAACTGGGTTCACAAGAAGTTTCAGCTCAAAAACATTAGTAGCAGGTCAAGGAACTCAAACACAATAGGTTCCTCATTCCATAATTAACTGTTTTTCAGGTTCAAGTTGTGACAAAATCAACAACAAAGCAGTCTGAAATTAGACCTATAATTTTACATAGAAACGACACAGGACAGATTTTATTGTTGTCCTATCTGTCCTGGTTTCAGCTGAGACAGTGTTAACTTTCTTCACAGAAGCTAGTAAGAGGCTGTGTTTTGGATTTGTGCTGAGGAGAAGGCTGACAACATACCGATGTTTATAGTCGCTGCCAGGACAGTCAAGGATTTTTCATCCTCTCTGCTGGGTCAGTGTCTGCAGGTGCAGGAGACACTCACTAGGAGGGAGCATAGCCCCAGTTACTAGCCTGGGATTCAGTATTGAATTTAGGATTGAGATCCAAACTGGCCAATAGTCTATTCTGTATCGTGTATGTCATACCCAGTATATCAATGAGACTCTGTCCAGAAGTTCTCTTTCTCTCTGGGTCACTCCTCTTTTTGGGCCATGTCATTCTCTTGGGCAGCTCTCAGTCTCAGACACTCAGGCTCTTCTCTCTTTTCTAGAATTGCAGTTTTTGGGTCTCTCTCTGCTCCAGGATTGTTAGCTGGGAATAGACTTAACCTTGGTCATCTGGTGGTGAGCAGTATCCTGTGTGTCACTCATTTGTATATTTGTATATATGACTATTATTATAATCATTACTATTATTTTCAATTTTATAGTAGTTTAGATAATAAACTGTACTTATCTCAACCCACAAGTTTCTCTTCCCTTTACCCTTTTACCGGGAAGGGGGAGGGTGAGCGAGCAGCTGTCTGGTGTTTGACCGCTAGTCAGGATTGCAACGACGACACTAACATAAATGTATATTACTTACAATCAGATCTCATGTCACTTATTCATATATGAATAAAAAACTTAAAAAAACCCCTTTATATTAAATAATAGCAAAAGTTCACATTTCAGCAGAGATTGAGGATCTCTGATTTTCTAGCTCCAGGTAATGCTAGTAGCATTACAGGGTAAAATAATCTGTAAAGACACAGACTAAAGAGAAAATTGAAAGGAATGCCTGAGGAAGGGAGCTTGGAATTTAGCTACAGAAGCAATTACTCTACATGATGAATTTTAATGGGTCAAAACAGACATATCAACTGACTTCTGAAGATTTTAACACTACAAAGAAGATGGGAGAAATCACTGATGGTAATGCCTTGGGAAAAGAACCTTCCCCTGTCACAAGGGAAGAGGATATTTAGAGGCATAAAATGATAACATATTTATGTATGTAAATATATTTAAATATACAAAGTGCTTTTATATTGAGAACATAAAATATATTCTATATTCTAATAATATTCTATAAAATAATAATATATTTTAACATGTTCTATACTGGAGGAAATCAAAGTGCTTAATATCATAAGGAGTTATCAAGAATAAGGAAAGCTATAGAGATAAAGAAATCAGAGTTGAAAAAATGAAGAAGAGAAGTAGGTCGTGGTTCTAAACAGTTCATTTTCCATGATGTTCCAGTTAATAATGATGATGAAGTATTTATATAATTATTATTCATTTAATCAGAGGATAAATTTCATTTGTATAGGAACAGTAGTTATGCTAAATGGGGGACTTTTCAACCAGAAGAGGTAAAATAAATCTCTAAGGGGAAACAGGGATTTCTTAAAGTTCCTCTAAAAAAAGTGTATCCTGGGGTGTATCAGAAGGGGGGTGGTCAGTAGGTCAAGAGAGGTTCTCCTCCCCCTCTACTCTGCCCTGGTGAGACCACATCTGGAATATTGTGTCCAGTTCTGGGCCCCTCAGTTCAAGAAGGACAGGGAACTGCTGGAGAGAGTCCAGCGCAGAGCCACAAAGATGATGAAGGGAATGGAGCATCTCCCTTATGAGGAAAGGCTGAGGGAGCTGGGTCTCTTTAGCTTGGAAAAGAGGAGACTGAGGGGTGACCTAATGAATGTTTATAAATATGTGAAGGGTGAGTGTCAGGAGGATGGAGCCAGGCTCTTCTCTGTGACATCCAGTGATAGGACAAGGGGCAATGGGTTCAAGCTGGAACATAGGAGGTTCCACTTGAATATGAGAAAAAACTTCTTTCCAGTGAGGGTGACAGAGCACTGGAACAGGCTGCCCAGAGAGGTGGTGGAGTCTCCTTCTCTGGAGACATTCAAAGCCCGCCTGGATGCGTTCCTGTGCGATCTGATCTGGGTGTTCCTGCTCCGGCAGGGGGATTGGACTGGATGATCTTTCGAGGTCCCTTCCAATCCCTAATATTCTGTGAATCTGTGATTCAAATTCTGCTAACCAGCTAGTGTAGTTCTCTAAGTGGTTCAATGTGCTGTAGGCAGTTTTCACAGGTTTCAAACCAGAATCTAGAGTAAAAATAAAACAGGTATTCATCCTATACAACAAGGTGAAAGACAAGTACAAGTGAAAGGCAGTCAAAAAGTAAGGAATACACTAGAGTATATTTGATTTGTTACTACATGCAACATCATTTTTTTTATCAACAAAGCAATTAGCCTGGACTCTGACTAGGGAAGGGAGTTATCTGATTTGTTACTCTTATTCTGGATGACAACAGTAATACCCCATTCCTATATCCATTAAATTATGCTTATTTTTATTTTTTGATAGCATTTAGTTTGGTTTTCAAATATGACTAAAATCATTAGTAACATCTTTGAGATGAAGAAACAGACTTAGAAAAATAAAATTACTTTTTCAGGGTCTCCAGCAGTCAGGCATCTGATCCAGGTTTACTGCAGTTCATAACTAATCTAATCAACCTGAAGCGGATTATTGTGAATGGATGTGTTACTTATGTCACTATATGTTTTTTATTAGATAGGCTAAACATTATTCCAAAAAGAAGCTACTGAAAAGTAAAGGATATGCTTCCAGAAGTGACATAAAAATTGTCTTTGAGACTATTAAGTGTAAAGGATTTTTAAACCTTTGTGCTGCTAGGATATACTTGATTAACAACATTTTCTAGATATTTATTATGTGAAATTAATTTTACATGACCTCATTACTTGATCAGGATAAATAACTTCTTATATGACCTTTTCTGGACGGTTGATTAGTACTTTTAGAAATAAGTTACAGCTGTACCTAGTTGATTATTAATGTTAATAGTGACATTATAATTGTAATAGACATTCTTAATTGATTTTTCCATTAGGATGATTAACTGAGGAAAAAGTGCTTTCTTTTTTTTCAGTGATTGAAAATAATAAATTTTCTAGTGTACAGAAAGGGAACTCTTGAATATTTCTGTAAGTACAGAATATATATATATCATTCATTATAATATATTGAATATTACTTATTTATTATTTAATATAATTATAGAAAAAATTGCTATTTTATCAAATCCAATCATATTGAGATAAGTTTTTTAGTTATATATTTATAATTTTGTTTTCTTTTTTTATTTTCCCCTCCTTGTTCCTATATTTTTAATTCTGGCATTGCTATTCTTGGTTTATTTCCCATTTGTGCTTCTACCTTTGTAGATATTAAAAGGCACATATTAACAGATTATGTGAGCTGATAAACACTGTAAGACTTGGCATCTGAGAAGCTGAATAACGTAGGAATGTGGAAGCTTGAAGAATGCCATTCCCACAATTATTTTTAAAAGCATTGCAGTTCAGTTAATATCATTTAAGCAGAAACTAACTCTCACAGCTGTAGTGAATGTTTAGCGTAATGAAAAAGGCTTTTTTTTTCAGTTTGTCTCAAAAATTTTAGTCAGAGGTTATAGGAAAGGAGTTTTCAAATTCAGCGAATAAGCATTGAAACTATATTCAGGGGAAGGTAATATATCGTAGCTTTTCAGTTACAGACAGTCCATTTGGCAAGCAAGATCATATCTTTTGAACTAAAGACTAAGACTTATGTCCCAGGTGAATGTGTTACCCTCTAGGCTGCAACAATGAAGTGAAGGAAACCATTGCCACTTCTACCCGATAAAAATAATAATAGTCATAATATGGAGCTGAAGGGTGACCAGTAACTGTCCAGAGTATGCAATCCTACCACCTGAGAGAAATGTCCAGAAGACCCCACAGCCAGCAACCAGCACTGCACGACTCGATTACCGTGCTGACTCTCCCAGTCTTACTCCTAGGATATGTCATCTCTTCCATGGTGAAAAGAGGTCATTGAACTCAATAGTGAATTTTGCTGTCAGCAGTGAGATTACCAATTACTTACAACACAGGTATCTGTAATTTGGGTTTTTATGGGTATTAGGAACTGGGACTTGAGATTTCAGCAGAACCTTCTTGCTCTCAAGAAGGGGTTAATGTAGCGAGGGATGCCCTTGTGGCAGGCATTACTCATGTTCATTGGTAAACCCCAAATCCCAAAATGCGTGTAGGGATGAGACTTGGCAAAATGTTTAGGCAATAGAGTAAAAACAAGATAAGAAACAAGAACCTTCTGGTTCCCTGATGGGAGGCCTTGTTGTGGCGAGGAAACAGAGGGAGGAAATATTCACAAAAATCATAAGATGTTCCATGCTGGAAGAGATCTGAGGAGGTTTTTCTCCATCCTTCTGCTCCAAGCAGGAAAGGTTGTCCAGGACTTGATCCATCCTATCTTGAAAATCTCCAAAAATTGAATCTGCACAGCCTCTCAGGGCAACCTGCTTCCTTGCTTGACGGTCCTCATGGGGTAATGGTTTCTCGTTATAACTAGTCAGGACCTCTCTTGTTTCAATTTATGCTTGTCACTGGTCCTGCCACCATGCACTGCTGTGAAGAGCCTGGCTCTGTCTCCTTGATGACCTCCCTGTAGGCACCAGGAGCTGCTCCAGCATATCGTCTGGTCCTCCTACTAAGTTTCATCTGCAATCTTTGTGCAGAAGCCCTCTATTCACTCCTCTGGCTCGTTGATAAAGATGTTGAAAAGAGCCGTTCCCAGGACAGCCCACCAACACCTCTAGAGCTGCCTCCCCTGGGTTCCCAGTTCTCTGAATAAGCTGAAGCCCACTTGCCTGAAGTTCAGGATTAACAAATTTCTTCTTATCTTCCTTGGAGATAAACAGTCCCATCTCTGAATTAAATGGTATTCAGTCCTCACAGAGTTGTTCTGAGTAAGATACTATGCATGAGATCCACAAAGAAATTTAGATTCTCCTCCCTAACTCTTCAGGTATGTTGAGTCTCCCAAGGTCTTGTCTCGTGTTGTGCAGTGTCTCTCCCTCATTAGCATGAAATGCATAAGTCGCTGTAAAGAATAATCATAAAACAACTTGAAACACAAGAACATGAATCACTGTAAGAACTCCTAGCTATTTTACTCCCAAAGCTTCTCATAGCCTGTGGTTCCCAACTTCTAAGTAAGCATAGCCTGTGAACCTTACTGAAGCCTGGAGATTTCTCAGCCTTCATATTACCTTAAGCTTGAATTCAGAAAGAGTCCCAGAACACAGAAATTATTTGCAATATATATTCAGATCATCATTACCTGAGAAGTATTTAAAAACTGTCTTTCAAACTTGATTCCCAGAGAAAGTCATGGACGTTGGTGGGTTTTAGATCAGGACCTAAGTGAAGAGTCATCTAAATTCAATTCAGCTCCAAAGAATTTCAGTGAAATAATATCATAGTAGAAAGATAGGGAGAGTGAGAGTCTTTCATGAGTTATTTGAAGAATCAGAGCACATCCAGTTAGAATTAAACCATCAGCTCAAGAGAATAGTTTTAGCAGAAAAAAAAAAATCAGGTCAGTTTTTCTTCCCTTAATAAGGACTAAAAGGTTTATTATTTCTGAATTATAATTAGAAAGTACAAATATGTTTTTGCATATAGATTTGACATATATGTCATAATCAGAATATATTTTAATGTTTCAAATAAAAGTGAATAGGTAAAAATGCATAATTCATAAGCAAGATGCTGTGCCTGTCCCTGTGGAGACTTAAGTGAATCCTGTCATTACCTAGTCACAAGTGTGACTGATATATAACTTACCTTTGGAAAACCAGGATATTTCAAGGTTTTTTTACAGTTTACCGTATATTAGACACTTGTATTCCTCTAAAAAAACTAACAACAAAATCATACAGCTCTCAGAGATTTATTTACAATAAGTGTTATCTCTGAAGTTCAGTAAATTTAAGAGTGAAATTGTTTTTTAAAAGAAGTTGTCCTTTAAATATGAAAATTTTTCGGTTATTTGTTGTGTAAATTACTAAAGTGACCGTGCCAGGAAGGCAGCTTAACTAAGGAAGCTTCTGCTACCTAATGTTATACAAACTTAATGGATAATTACAAGTTTTTTCTTCAGCGATACCTTTGCCTCACATAGGATATGAATGTCTAAAGATTGTGTCAACATTCCTGTTAGAGTCGATTTATTCTAAAGAAATTCCCTAGAGACTTAGAATATTTACAGGAAACTGCCATACAGATGTACTCAAAGTATATATTAATAGGAAAATTAAAAAAAATATTTAATTAATTATTAGATGAGGGCTCCTGCCACGAGAGCAGAGGTCCAAAACCACCATTTCTGGAAGACAGCAAGGAGCAAGACTTCCCTGGCCACCTCATTCTGCTCCTGGTTCTGCTCTATATCCTCTATCAGCTGAGTCATCTTCCAGCTCGGCTGCTCTGCATGCTGCTGTATGAAACTGTGCATCACTGCATCTAGCTCTTCAACCAATTACAGCAGGTTCTGGATCATTTTTGGAATGTCTGTTTTAGGAAACATAATGTCTTTAAACAGAGAAGTGAACCATTTTCTTGTTATTAAGTTCTTTACACAGCTCTAGATATTTCATGTCAGATATGTTGACATGAAAATTCAGAAGATAACAAGATTCTCTACCAGTATTTTAAATGTTACAGGTGCAAGCAAACTTGAATCCAAGAGCTGTAAATCCACCTTAGCTTTATCTTAATATCATCCTAGGCAAAGCTATATGCTGGTATAGTCCATAGCTTACCTGGCTTCCCCTCTATATCTTCACCTGAAGATGCCATGTACTGGAGTCTGTATGCAAATAAAAAGTTTATGCCTTTCATGGTTTAATTTTTTTTTTTTTTGGTGTTTCTTCTTGGGAATCCAATGTCACATCTTGCCAGCAAAATTAGATAGCTTTTAAAAAACTATAATATGTAGAGATACGTGTGTTTCTATATAAGATACTTTCAACATAAGATATCCCTTTTAAAACTTAGCTGTGGTGGTTAAACGAAAAGACAACATAAAATCAAGTTTTAGGAAACAAATCTACCTGAATTGTTCAATTTTCTCTTTACAACATAACTGAGACACTTTGTTCACTCTTTAGGCCACTGAGATATACTTAATATTCATAAGAATATGATATATGCAAGTACATTTAGAATATTTCCCCCCCTGGAGACAGTATTTTGTTTAGAAACCTCTAGCATGTTTTAACAATTATTCTCAAATTTACATTTTGTTCTTATTGAGACACTCATCTATTAACGCATGCCACAACTGTTTATTGTAATCACTAGTTTTTCATACTTCCACTCCAAGTGTGAAATAAAAGAGCTGAAATTAATACAATTTTAACAATGGGCTCCTTAGCCAACTGTGAGTTTTTTGCTCTAACAGCACACTGCTATAAAGGATCACGTTGCTCAACAGAATCATTAATTTATTTTTGTGGATAATATATTAATCAATACATGACATTCCTATTAGTTACTAAATTCCAAATGTCAAACAAGTCTGTTTTGATAAATTCTTAAATATTTTAGAAAAAAAACTATCAACTAAGTGAGAGGCATATAGATGGGGAATAAAAATGAGATGTTTACGAGGTTTTTTGGATAGGGGTAAGAATAATATATTTACTGTCACTGTACACCAGCATTGGTTCCATAAAGAAACAAATTATCCATGTCTGAAATCACCTCCTTAGTTTTGTAAATATGTATTTTCAACTAAATATATTTAAAAAGCTAAGTGTTAAATTGAAGAAAGTAATATGAAAGTCAGGAAAACTGATGAAGTTAAATCTGATGTCTCCTTGACACAGTTTGCTAATGAACTAACTGGGAGACAAGCTCTGTTAGTAAGGCAGAGAATAATATTAAAATATATATATTAAAATATATGTGTTTTTCTAACTTGCCAAAAAGCATATATATTTGACAATGTTAGTGTACTTTTCTAGGTCGTCACCAAGATAAGGATAAATACCTTCCTGAATGAGTAGGAATTAGAGCTGAGCAATACCTGTGTAGTGGCTGCTGGCCTTGGCATTTTAGGCATTAGAGATGAAAACAGTTAGAGAATTACAGAATCACAGAATGTCTCAAGCTGGAAAGAACTCATAAGGATCACCGAGTCCAACTCCCTGCTCCTCAAAGGACTACCTAAAACTAAACCATAGGACTAACAACGTCATCCAGGTACCTGTTGAACTCTGACAGTTTGTGATGGTGTGCTCCTCACCTCTCCCTCCCCTCTCTGTCCCCCACCGCAACCTGATATTTATCTCCCACAGCGCTGTTCAAGCGATAACCACCAGTGGTGGCCATAATGAATGTGTCTGGTCGTGATGGCTGTGTCTGGCTCGGAGCAGATTTGAGGAGACAGGTAACAACATGGCTGCCAAGGGCCACCTTGAGTATCTTGCTCAGCAGCTGAGGGCTAGCTGAGCACGCACTAACTGAAATACAACTAATACACATATATGACTGTAAATCAATCACTTTACTCCAGAAATAGTGGATATCCCAGTGCCTGTTGAACATTTCTATGTGGCAGCAGGCTGCACTTCAGGATCTACGCTTGAGTAGGAAAGCCTCTCAAGGTTATTCCTCGAGGTTTAGAGGTTCCTTGCCACAACAGAATCTCAGTAAGAGATTAGTAGCATGCTAAACTGAAATCTTAGCTAAGTGATATTAAGGATTGGTTGCACTTATATAATCCTTTAGACATAAACCTTTGACAAAGTCTGGGACTTGGATTGAATGCAGCCACACTTAGACTTCTCTCCAAGGAGAAGCACCCTCAGTCTCTCCAGTAAGGCAATGAGTGGCACAAAGAAGGGGTGGTGGAGTGGGCTATAGTCACTGCACAGTGATTTCTGCCCCTCCTTTCCTCTTGCACCTTTCCACTGCTCCAGTGTGTGGCCCTGCACGGGCTGCAGGGGATATCTGCTCTAGCAACATGGAGACCTCCTCCCGTTCCTTCTCTGACCTTGGTGTTCCCTCTGCTGTTTCTCACTCCCTCCACCTCGCCTGCCTTCTTTCTCTCCAGTGTCTTCTGCCCTTTCTTAAAGACATTTTCCCAAAGGTTCCTCCATCTTTCTGGGGCTCAGCCGTGCCCTGCGGTGGATGGGTTGGAGCCGGCTGGAACCAGCTGTGTCCAGCACAGGGCAGCCCCGGCCTCTCCTCACAGAGGCCGCCCTGCAGCACCATTCTCTAAAACAGGAGAGATACTACCTCCTGCTAAAGGCAACTCAGGCAGGAAAAGAGGGCAGTTAAGTTGAATATTAGTATGGTGCTTAAATTCTGGCAGTTAGGAAACAAAATGTCTTAGTACATCTAAAATCTTGTGCCTGGTTTTAATTCTACTCTCACTGAACCCACATGGTGGTGGTGGGTTGGAACTCAATGATCTTCAAGGTCATTTCCAACCCTAACCATTGTATGATTCTATGATTCTATGAAGTGAATTATATACCTCACAAGGCTCCCTAGTGTGTTCAAACAAACTTATGAATGTGTTATTCTGTGTGTTTGTGTTTTTCATTTTTCCAAGTCAGCTTTGATTTGTTTCTGAGAGTCTTGTCTTGCTTTCTTGTGACAGCTGATCGTTGAAGCAATGCTAGTTCCTCTTGCCTGATTTATTTTCTTTTCTGTCTGTCCTTTATTTAATTACTTTTGACTTTTTTTTTTCATTGTCACTACTGTTCAGCAACTCAGCAGAATGGGAGATTATCCTTACTATTGTCCACACAATGCTTCATACATCTCTTGTGACATCATTGGTGACTTTCCAAAGCCTAACATATGTTTAGAGCTCAAGGGAAGGCTACTTCTGTTCAAAGTAGGAAAGAGAGATTGGGTAATAGTGCCTTTCTCATTGAGAAGCTGGAGGGTGAAGAATGGGTCATTTTCTGCTCTATATCTTTGTGAACAGCTCAGATTAAGTCCTGTGGTCACTCAATTTGTGGATGTTTTCATGTGGAAGCCTTTTCTTCCCATCCCACTTGTCTACCTTTCTTTCTTGATGTAGCTTGTTTATAGTCAATAGCAATTTTAAGCTGTGACCTTCGCATGAACCTTTAATAAAACCGAGTGCTTTTATCAAGATGAAGGCTCCCTTCTCCCTTCCTTGTTCTTTGTCCTTCCTTCCACGATTGGAAACTCCGTGTATTTCTAGGTGACCGATGGGCTACCTGAGGATCCAGTCCCTCCAGTTCACTACACCATGTCCAGCAGGTAGATGTAAATACAGCCTGGGAGACTACAAAATTATTTTACAGCACAATGACAGAGAAATGAAAGACAGGTGCATGCAAGCTCCAGTTTATACGACAGATATTTATGGATGTAGAATCCCATTCTATTAGATCAGAATCTGGTTATACACTGCTCTGGTTTTTCCTACCATATACTCCCATAGAAATGTTACAGGAGATAAAATGTTTTGGAGACTTGATGGAGAGATTTTAGTGAATTATTTTATGAAAGTTTGAATAAAAATATAATAATAATACAGTCAACACCTACTATCTCCTAATATTGACTGTAAAAATCTTTGCTCGTTAATAAAGGTTTACCCCAGCATAGAAGGTGTGAATGCTGCAGTCTGCAAATTCTGAGCCAAACTTTAGCTGAATCTCTGTGTGTATGCCAAATGTACATGTTCTGTGTGTGTATATGAATGTGTATATATATGTATGATACCTAATTTTTGTCAGGGTAAGGATGAGGTAATTGCCATCAAATTGGTCTAGAAATAATGGGTGCCTGAATACACTTAGAAAAACCTGTAGTATGAAGGCATTGTTTCTTTAGAAGTTTGTGTTCTTAATAAAAGCTATGCAATGTTAAATTGCAAGGTCAGTTGAAAGCTCCAAAAGGGGTACATCTTCACCATTTTGACCACTTTAAGTTTAGAATTCAGAATTAAGCTAGTACGGTTGGTACAGGTTTAATTAACTACAAGGCAAGGTTACTGTAAAGGTTAATTAAGATTTATCTCCTATGACTGTAAAGAAACACTTTATGCTAAGTACTTCAAGAGGCATTGTTTCCTATGAGAGCAATACAGGATTTTATATTTAGTGGTTTGGCCTTTAAAAAAAAAAAAAGCTTTTTCTGATTTACTTGAAAGCCTGATAAACATAAATATTACTTTGGCATTTACCAGTAACACAAGAAAGAGAAAAAACAAATTACTTGTAGTGTTTTAGCTGGAACTCTTTTTATCTGTTTCAAGGCACTTGCCCTGTGTCAGCTAGGCATTGGCTGGTTCTCTGAATTATTTTTATAGTAATTAAAGTGGGCTGGTGAGACAAGACCAAAATAGATTCCTTGGCACTCCACCAGCAGGCAACAAGGGTGTATGTCAAATATACAGCTTTTCATCTTTGAGCAAATTCATCCTCAAAGTTGACTTCTTTAACAAAGAAAACAATAATTAATCAGATAATTATGTTTCTGGCTAAACTTCTGAATTGGCAGGAAAATTGCATTTTATTTAAAAATTATTTCCCTAGAACTTATAAAAATTGCAGAAAAAGTTAATTAGAGAGAAAAAATAGTTTACATTGACTACATGTAACATCTTAACTCTGACTCACCTGCAAGAATTCACTTAGGATAATCAACACAGGCTTCTATAATGTCTTTTTTTAATAATATCCATTCTGTAGGAAGCTGATGGTGTAAAATTAGGTGCTGATGATATATTACTACAACATTTGATTTCTGTTTTGAAAACAATTTAAAATACTGTATCAGGCCATAGATCCATGTCATATTACTTAGCACTTGTACACCGTACAGGTTTATAACTAAGTTATCTAGATTCTCTTTAAAATCAATATTACAAAGTTCGTACTTACACAGTCAGTTTCATTTGCTTTATTTTGGAAATCTAACTTGGATGAGATAGCATTGCCTAATTATTGAGAGTAGAGCTAAAGAGACCTGTGCATTTGATCAGACAAGTCCTACCTTCATGCTTCCATTTATCTTGTGCTCTGATTATTTGCAAGTTTTGACATGTACAATTTCAGTTGAAAATCTAATATTTTTTTCTAAGAATCAGTCTGATATCATTGAGGGCCCCTTTCATACAGGGAAATGAGAGCTCCATCTGTTTCTATTGATAGAGTTTCATTAGAAGGACACTTTGTCAAGAGCATAAGAGTAAATGTGGGTAGAGCAATGCAGAAATAAAGCGTGTTTTCAGATAAGTCAGCCCTTCTTTAC
Organism: Syrrhaptes paradoxus; assembly: GCA_013400615.1. Taxonomy (NCBI): domain Eukaryota; kingdom Metazoa; phylum Chordata; class Aves; order Pterocliformes; family Pteroclidae; genus Syrrhaptes; species Syrrhaptes paradoxus. Next base: position 96,985 of record VZTO01001406.1, read on the forward strand.
CATTAAACAAAAAGATTTATGCCACTGTATAGCTTGCAATTTATCTTAATTCCTTAGACAAAAATCTAAAAATCCTACAGCATGCACCAGTTGAACTGCAGACAAAAATTTGAATGAAATACTTACTATCTGTTAATATATTATACATTTAACAAGACTACAGATTTTACAATGAAGCCACTTTTTGTTCTGTATAAGCCACCTTTTTTTATCTTCATGTTTCCTAATGTAAAAATAAAAAGTTTCGCTTCATTCTTTGAAACACTGCTATAAACACCTTTATAATAGTCTCCTCTTGCTTGCTGTCTCTTATCTGACAGATAACATCAGTAACTGAGAAGCTTCATCCACGTAAAGTACAGTAGGTGTAACTGTAGTTATTGATATCTTTGTTGATTGACAGAGAATGCCTCCTCCACTTTTTTCATGAAGTATTGTTCTTGGAAAGCACAATAGATAAGTTTATGAAGTTTGATGATACCATCATAATTATTATGCTCATGATAGTTATGGCTATAACCTGAGCAACTTAACGTGAATTCAGCCTTAGACTTCATGTGGTACAAAATACACTGTGGCAGGTATCGATTGGGAAAATTGCTGATTTTATTCATTTGAAAGTTCATCTTTAAATGTTAAAAGCATGAACACAGAGGATGATTCTATCTGCAGTTCTCTTAGAATTCAGTCCTCCTTCTAGATCTCCACTTTCTTTCTTTCTGAAGTCTTTTTTTTACAAGATTTTAAGAGAATTTGAACACCTTCCACTATTAAAAGTTCTAAAGAAACGCATAATACTACTGCTTGAGATCAGAGCATAGTATTTGATCTCAAACTGGTGGCTTGGGAAAATGAGACATCTTTCAGCAATGACAGCTCACATTTGGTTTTGAAGAAGTGCCAGAGGAGTGAGGACTCACATTATTCTCTCAGTCATTTCCAGGTTTTTGCCTCTGTCTCAGGTTCTTCATCCATCAAAACATCGTCTTAGTAAAGGGTCTGAAAGAAATACAAGCACAGGGTTTTTTTTGTAGGAGTCTTCATCTTCAGTCCTCTTCTGAAAATCATGCTGGCTTTTGCCTAAGCTCAAAAGAATCCCTCTTCTCTTTTTTTGTTCCACACACATCTCTGAAGCTCACGTTAATCTCTTCAGTAGCTGGGAACACACCACAAGCAGTTAATCTCTGTAAGAACTAGAGTCCTCCCAATTTATAAGTTACTGAGGCTGGCATGTACTTTCCTGAGAGCCATGGAATAGCCTTCATAAAATAATTCTAGGCCATGATATAAGAACAAGCTTGATAATGTGCAATAAAGATGCATTCTGCCTTCTGTACTGTCCTGGGTTAAGCTGAGACAGAGTTAACTTTCTTCATAATAGCTAACAAGAGGCTGTGTTTTGGATTTGTGCTCAGAAGAAAGCTGATAAGAAGTGATGTTTACGTGGCTGCCAAGGTCTTTCAGCTTCTCTGGCTGTCTGCAAACAGGAGAAGCTGGGAGGGAGCACAGCCCCAGTTACTAGCCCAGNGTATTATTTTCAATATTATTGCATTTTAGTTATTAAGTTGTCCGTATCTCAACCCACGAGTCATTTTTTCCCTTTACCCCTTTAATTCTCTCCCCTATCCTTGGATGGGGCGGGGGGGGGATTGGGTGAGTGGGTGTGTGGTTTGGCCCCTAGCCAAGGGCAAACCCATCACATGTGCTCATGCAAAATTGTCTCCAATCTTTATTCCCTTCATGCTCTTTCATTATTTTAAGGCTGCAAACTTGAAATATGGAAGTTTAGTCTAACGTCACATTTTAATTGGCAAAATATTAAACATAAATCTGTATTTTTTTCTTTAAGATGAGTTACCATGCATTTTTATTAGAAAACCCTATTTTTTGGTTGAATACTATAAAAAAGCAAGATTTAATCATCAGTTACAACCTCAGTGTTGCTATGTGAAGTTTTGATTGATTGAAGTTTTCCCTTACTGTGACAAATAAATTAAATAAGATTTGTGCCCTTAAAGCACAAGATGTACAATCACTTCAAGGGACAGACCTTTTATCAATGTATTTAAAATTTAAAAAAAAAGAAAAAAGAGGAAAATCACAGGAATATTGAGCATTGTAATTATTTTTACAATTAAAAATTTCTCCTTTTAATTTTTAAAGGAAATTATGATACAGTTTTTATAGCATATTGTAAAATAAAATTATTGTTTTGCCATTTAAAAATAAAATGGAACATCTCATTTAAGCCAAAATAAAGACCCACTTAATGCTATAAATTTTACAGCATTTGGGGACAGTTAGTTTGGAGTTTGAATTTAAGAAAAATAAACACATCTAGGAAGAAATTGGTTTTGATGTCTAGGAGTATTTCAATGGATACATAAAAAATCACGACTGCACCATTTAGAAGACAGTGCAGATCAACAATAACCTGAAATGAATAAAAAATAATTACTTCCTTTTCCAAGTAAAGTATTAAATTAGCATCGAAAATTAATCTATTATCACAAAGAATGCAGAGATCATTTGCTTGTTGGTACCTCCAAGATTTTAATACAATTCATGACATCAGGAAAATGTGTTTCACTGAAAATTAATCAAGAGCTATTCATTTCAAGTATCCCAGTGGCCAGAAAGAACTTCACACGTTTCATTTATTTCATAATATAAATCTATACGTCACTGAGGAAACAGAAACAACTGCTGTGGCTGAGAGTAACAGAACAGTATAAAAAAGAATAACATTTCTGTTGTCATGCAGAACTCAAGAATGATGTGTCAGTGTCAGTAAAAGATAAGTATGAGGCACTGAGATAATTAAAATTGATAAGGTGGTGGTTAATACCTTACATCAGTCCTCGTTTTATTTGAGGAGATAGTAATTCCTACTCTTTAATTAGAAGTGTACTAAATGTGTAGAAATAGCCAGTTCCTACAAGAGACAGATTATTTCCTTCTTCACATACTGAAATTGTGGGTTACTTTTCTTCACAATTTGTATCCACAGTTTTTGAAATCTTCCCTTAGCGTGTAACTATCAGCAGGATCTCAGAGGGATACATTCATCGAATGGCTAAAGATGATTATATGATAAGGACGAATGATATGATATTATTTGATTTGATTGGATTTGATTTGGTTTGATTTGATTTGATTGGTAATACTTAACCAGACACCAGAAAAAAAAACATGGTAGCCAGAAGTATGCTATCTGAAATCACTCGGTTTTGATAACAAATTGAGACTTTTATGTGACTAACATAAGACGTACTTGATGCCTCCAAAAAAAAAACCAATGGGCCTGTTATTGTCTTATTGCTCTTTCAGGAATTTTAGAAACAGATGTATTCTTTTTTTATACCCTTAGGCTTGCTGATCCATAGGTATAACCACATTGACTTACTTAATATTTATGGGTGTTTGAAGCTGTTAATGACAAAAACTAGTTATTTGAAATGTTATGATACAAAGAACAGGCAAAAAATAATAAGATTTATCCTAGAAAATGCATCCTG